>BMAV01026469.1:12500-35432 GCA_019973955.1 Trichonephila inaurata madagascariensis | reverse complement strand
CAAACATCAGCCTATAATTATTTATTTATGTTGTATGTATCACATTTATTTTGCGTAATTCTTAAATTTCGATAATTTTAAATGTTAAAAAATGATATGAACTACTTTTTAATATGTGCTAAATGCTTATACAAACTACATGTATTTCATGTTTCATTCATTAAATTTATGTTGTATGTAAAAATTGTAATGAAATTCTGCATGTACATTTCTCTATTGAAATGTTAAATTTAGAAATCAATTGAAGCAAAGTATATATAATTAGGGCTTGAAAAAAAAATGAGTTAACCAAATTTTAAAAAAAGGGTCCAAACTTAAAAAAATTTCCCAAAGAAAGCAAATATTTAAAATTAAAAAAAAAAATTGTTTAAAATTTAAATTATTTAATCTACATGTTTTTTTTCATTAGAAAAAAATTGTTCATTCCTCCCCCCTTTCGAAGTTTTTTGAAATTATTTTTTACCTGAAAAAAAAAATTTTTTATTTTTTAAAATTTTTCTTATATTTCTTATTATATTGCATTGCTGTATTAATTTGGGTACTTTTTAATTTGTCAATTATATTTGTATTTCGTATATTGTATTTTCCCTATAAATAATTCAGTTTCTTTTGCAGAAATTTTCCAATTATTATATTTGGTGAGAAAATATAAATAAACGAACCCAAAAAAAAAAAAATTAAAATTAAAAAGAACATGAAATTTATAAATGTAATAAAATTACCAAAAAGTCATCAAGATCCACATTTTGGTATAGTTAGTTAAAATATAAACGTGCTAGTTATTTTGATTGAATATCAAAATATAAGAAAACACATACAGTGTTTAGATATTAAATAGATTGTTAAATTATAACTATTTTTTAAGAAAGTTGTAAATACTTCATGTTCTTATAGTTTCTACAATACCAAATATACTGTTTAAGAAAATCGAGAAATGCTAATCATTTTATAACTGGTTTAAATGTAATGCAAGAATATTTAGAAACATAACCTTTCTATATGTTTTACATTATTCTATATATTATTATTTATTCTATATATTGCTGTGAGCAATGCATCTATTAATATTAAAATAACATAAATGGAACAAATATGTAGAGCATATGGGATAGGTTCTTAAATTAAAAGACTTTGACTTTGAAATTTTTTTTTCTTCTACTCCAAATTAAAGTTTTAAACTTTTTTTATACTTGCTACAAAGTCTATCAAAGGTATTTTTTCTTTTATGTAAACTGCTAGCTGCATGGCCCGTCGTTTCACGGGCTTCTTCAAGTGTATAGCCTTTTGCTTTGGAAATTATCCCTTTCTCTCTCAGTGTCAGCACTTCCTGGTTGTATGTGTGATTTCTGTACCAATGTCATTAAAATTCTCTTTTTCGAAATCTTTTCAACCTCTTTACTCCGTCGTACAGTTCTGTTTACTCTCCATTTAGCTCGGCGTTGCACGGGCTTTTTTCGTGGGTATAACGTCAGCCCGTGGTAGGTAATTTTTCCTTTCTCTTTAGACGTCAGTTGTTCTAGGTGTGTGTCTTGCGCGTTGTGAGTGATTTCTATAGTTATGTCATTTAAATTTCCTATACCGAAATTTCTTCCACTTCTTTTTTTGTCAGACATGCTTTTCTTTGTCAGAATTTGCTATTTTTATTTTTTTATTTTTCTTTGTTCAGCCCAGCATTGTGTGTGAACGGGCTTTCTCAAATTTAAAACTCTTTTTTTACCACGGGATAAAAACTTTGTTTTTTTCAAATTTCCATTTTCGATTAATAAGTTACAAAGCTAATCCAGTTTTATTCACAAGAAAACAGACAATCTACTGGTTTATTATTAAATAATTAATTTTGTAATGAATAATAAAAAATAATACTGCTTTAATTTTTTACAAAAATATATTAATTTATATCCATTTTTCTTAAATAATGAATCAAAAAATTCTTACATTTAGCTATGAAAAGACTGCTTATTTTTGAATGCGTTTTCTTAAATTCATACGTAAACAAATTAATCTATTTATGTAAGCTATCTTCGCAAGAAACGGTAAACGCAAAATCGCGCCGAAGATACCAATAGATGGGAAATGGTCAGAGGAATACATTTTGACCATTTAATTTCTTAAATTACAATTACTTGAAAATATATTAATTAAAAACGGTAAAAGCACAATTACTCTGCAATGTTGTAGCAATGAAATCCCAGTTTGGCTAAAATCGATTTTCGACGCCAACTTACGCCAATGCAGGTGAATTTGATTAATTTTTTGGTGTTTTAACCCGGTACTGCGCGGGGTGTTCTGTAACCCCAGCAAAAAGAAAATCCCCCCAGGATTCAAAAGAAGTGCAGAACCACGAATTTTTCCAGCTGCACTTTTTAAAGATTGAACCTTCAGGCCGATGCTCCTTCTTTCTCCGAATGTTGACCTTCAAATTTATCTGGGGGCTGAGAACTCCCGCGAGAAGTTGAGCATTTAAAACCAGTCTGCTTGAATGTTTAAAATGATTAAAATATTTTTTTTACTTTCTACTATCCTTATCTCTTTAAATTATAAAGTATTTTTTATTACTGGTATATATTTTTATATACTGGTTTATGAAATTTTTAAAAATTATGTGTTTTAAAATGAAAATTTTGTATGTTTATTTTTAAATTAATGTTATCTCATTTGTATGTTTTAAATTTAATAATTTTTTTGTATAATATCAAAAACATCTTGTATTTATAAAAGTATCATTGACAATTTTATTTTCATAATTAAATAAAAGTGTTAAAAATTGGGGGCTTAAACCCCATAAAACGGAAAAAAACAGGGGAGTGACCGCGGGTTAAATATCATTTTAAAAATTGCAATATAGGAATATAAATGGAAAAAAAGACCCCAAAACATTAATCTACTCTTTGGGGTTTCCTGCCCGTGGGGTTTGTGGGAAAATAGTCACACATAGACAATGTTTGTTTCCCGTTTAAAATTTTTGTATAATTTACTTACGAAGTTGTTAAGTACCAACAAATGAAGAGTTAGTTTCCTGAACAAGGTGAATAATGGTAGTATTTAGCAATTAATAATATTATTTTCATGAATTTAAATTATAACAATAATTAATTTTAGTATTATTAATACTTGCACGGTGAACAATATTATTCAGTAACCTTTTCATTTTTGTTAAATTTAAATAGATTCAAATTCCCCCAATTTTCTTGTAATTTTGGAAATTTTGATGATGAGATTGGGTTTTCGGGCCAAACTATAAAAAAATTCAGTCATACCTAAAACCCCAGGTTTTGAGTTGAGTTAAATCCCGCCATTGTCCCGTAAAAGGTGACCTATGTATTAAAATTCAGAAGGCTGACAACCATTTACCAATGTATGGGGTGACACTGATATCATTAGGGGAAACCACTTTTATTTTAAAAAATCTAAGGCTTCAGCTCAGGCTCGTTTCTTGAAAAAAAAATAGTTAATGCATCAAAAGTTCAACCCCCTCTTAACGAACAAAAGGTGTATAGAAACTTACCAATATGAAATTTTTGATTACCCCATCCTGGGTGCTGAATTTGTACCTAGGTTTCATTCTCGACGCAAAATTGAACCCCCTCCCAACATCCGTTATGCACTTAAAAAAAGTGGAAGGAATGAGCCAAACCTCAATTGCTTAATTTTCGAAAGGAAAAGTCCCAATGACACACAAGATTTTGCTCTATAAATTATTTCTCCGATCAATTTGTTATATGCATTCCCAACGGGCCTTTTCTGCGTAACGCCCGAAAAATTTAAAGTTTTTTAAAAAAAAACACCTTAGAAAAAAGACTAATGCCCCCGGTTTGTCAGAAACAAAAAATTTTATAAAAAATCTCAAAAATTTATCCAATTCTTTATTTCATTAAAACAGTCTACCGTTTTAGCAGATTACCCTCATATTCCTAACCAATCTATCCAAGTCATCCCTGCCCATTAAAATCAGTCCCAAACTCTAAAAGTATTAGAGTTTTACCACATATATCAGCACTTTCAGTCTTTTAAAATACTTGGAGACCCTGAATATAGTCTTTTTGGGAACTTTTTCAAAATCTGTTTTTTGTTATTTTAAAAAATTCTCTCTAAATTTATCTTTTTTTTCATTTTTGGGGAAGATTGCCTCCACCTAAACGTACATTCTATTGAATCGGTCTTGCATGGTCATTTAATTTTTGTCAATTTTTTGCCTTTTTCCGCATCTTCGGAACATCTTTTGTTTTTCTCATCTTCCAGCGGATGGGATCACATTATAGACACTTTCTGTGTTAAAACCTTTTCTTTTTTGTTTGCTGCTCAGCGACACCCAAAACCGTCATCACAACAGATTCAGCAGTGTTTTTCCTTCCCCTTTTTTTTAACATCATTACCCCGAGACCACGGCATTAATTGCTTTTCTCCATTTTATATTTTATTTTCCAAATTCTGTCTCTATTTCTGATTTCGTTCCGAAAAAAGAAAGGACGAATCAGAGAAAGGAGATTTCGCCCCCCTTCCCCGGGGATGGTGCCCTCATTCCTTCCATACTTCCCTTAAGAGGTTTCTTTCCCCGGTAGTAGCCCTCAATAGGGGTGAGAAGGTTTCTTTTTGGGGGTCTGAGCTGTTTTTAAAAATTTTTATACCCAAATTTTATGGAACTTTCAATTAATTTTTCTCTTTTTTTTATTAATTTGGAGGGTAATAGCGTTTTTTGAATGACCCGTATTTGGGAAACCGTGAGCCGTGGGCGTTTTCCCACCTTGCAACATAAAGATTTCCATGCGAGAAACATGAATTTTTGAAATCCAAATCCCAAATGGACATTGTTTGTCTTTGATATTTATTTATGGTCATACGAGGAATTACGAGAATGTGATTGTTCTAAAGGATATCATAAGGACTGTAAACTGAAAGTATATTGAAAAAATGATCACCGCAATTAATTTTGCTACCGCTACCATCATACCCATTCATCAGAATAGAAGAATTAATGTTTATGTGTGAAGTAATTAAAATTACTATTCATGCAAGCAAAATATTATTTTTTGTAAAATAAAGCATTATAATTCGTAGACAGGCATTTTTCATCATATATTTGATCTGTCGGTTTTTCTGCAAGTGGAATTCATATACATGGGGTGCCTACGACATGTACTATGCTAAAACTTGCCAAACAGAGCATGAAAAAAATTATTTAAGCAAATATTTATAATGTTCACGTCATTTTAAAATTTTTCAGTTTATTTCTTACATTTCTACACTCCAGGCTTGAATTATATAAGAGTAATTTACATTGCTCAGCAAATGTTTCCACTCTATAAGTTATGCTATTATATTGTGCTCCAAGAAGACACCCTTAAGACTTGTGAACAATTAAAGATGTGAGGAACAAAAAAACCAAAAAAATCAATTTCAAAGCAATCAGGTGGAAGGGAGAGGGTGCGAATAATCCCAATCCCCTTAACTTCAGACTTTATTCCTATTCACTTTTCTCTAGCGGAATAATTAGTTTTGACGTGCCCATTAGGACTGTCTTCAGTAAAAGTACGAGAGTTTGAACTAAACAGGAAGCACATTTTCAGACAGAAAAATGTCTCAATTTCCATGGAAATTAGCAATATTATAACTCATAATAACAATATAGTGTTTTTAAAAATTTCAAAATATTCCACGAATACTTTCTTTTTCGTTTTAATCCGTGAAGGCATAGCCCATTTGACATTACAGTACAGGAGAAAAAACGCAAACACATTTTACACCATAAAAAAAGATTCAACCCTGTTAAAAATGGGAAGTATGATAAAAAAGTGCTGCTCTGTAAAGGATATATTGTGTGTGAAAGAATTTCATATAAAATGTTCATTTCTTTTATATATGAAAACTGTTAAAAATTTGGGTCCTTTTTACCGAAAACAGCCGAAACAAATTATTTTTAATAATTTCCCCTCCGGAATTCTTATATATATATATATTTCTATATCATTCACAAATATATAAAATTTTATTAAAGATCTATGTTATAATAAAAATTTTATAGAAGGTGTGCGTGATGGAGTAGTCTGAATTGTGTTACACCATGAATGGCGCTTTGCATATCGAGAGCTTTGACATTCCTGACACGAGCATATCCCAAATCTATGCGGCAGCAGAGCGTCAGCAGAAAGAGCTTCATTCGCAACCAAAACCGCAAGACACAAGGTTTCTCTTTCCCTCTCAGACCTCCTCGGAAGGCAGCATCATCTCAGACCTTCCGAAGGACAACATTGCAATAAATACACGATCGTAGCTCCTCCTGCAAACTCCTTACAGCACAAGAGCACGTGTCTGAGATACTGTATTTATATCTCTTATTTATAGCATGATAAAAAAAAGTGGTGTATTTACAAAATACTGTCGGATCTCTATATAACGAAGTTGCTAAATCCCGGAAAAAAGTTCGTTACATGGAAATTTCGTTATATAGAGGTTCATCTTTCAATATGTTTTATAAGCCACATAAAACAAATTTTAAACTCATGAGCTCTATATATTAAAAAAAAACTATTCACACCTTTTTTAAATTAACATATGTTTATTTTATATATCTTACCCATCAAAAAGGAAAGAAAGAGAAACTGCAAGGAAAACAAGAAAAGAGAACGTGGAAGAATTCGCTATATTTTTAATAACAAGAAAGCAATTTTATTGCAAAATTAACGAATTTTAAAGACATTTTATAATTTAAGCATACAAGCAGTATTAAACATGATTTATTTTATAATTAGAACACGGGGACCAGTGGCAACTTCAATGAGGGTGGAAGAGGATATGTTTCTAGTGAACTGAGCAATGCGGGTTAAAAATTGCACTACTAGTATAAAACGTCCAGAATTCTATTGATGTCGGTGAGTTAGGATCTAATAAAAATAGTTCAAGATTTCTGTGCACCGTAAAATGTGCTAAAAAGAGAATAACTTGAATTTTTTTCAGAAACACTTTAAAAAAAAGGGAGAACAAAAATTGAATCTCTAAAGAAAAAGTTCGTTATATAGAAAATGATCTTCGCTATAGAGAGGTTATTTTACGAAGAAAATCGTGAAATGTTCAAGGTACTAGGAAAAATTTCGCTACATAGAAAAATTCCCAATATAGAGGTTCGTTATACAGAGGTTCGACTGTATTTAATTTTTCTTAAATAAGTAAGGAACTTTCATCGAAAGTTAGTGCAAAGTACGTTATTCTCAAAATATGTTCATTATAAACATTAACAAATGATAATTTTTCCTTCTTAATTATAGTCGATTTACCGCCTTCCATACTGTTGTTGCCAGGCTGGTTTTAACAGTTACTAAATTAATGTGTGTTTACAAAATGTAGCCCATTTTATACTAAGTGAATGTTATTATCTCGATTACTACATTCTTACACAAACTTTTCCCTTCTTAACTTTTTCGCAGGATTTCAAATAAAAGAAAACCATAAAAAATTATCTGAATTTATAAATTTTACTACCAGAATCATACACATACGTATATATACTTTTAAGTACCGACTGAAAGATTTGTATTTAGTATGATGCGTAACCTGATTCCCGAAAGCATTTTTGTCATTATTGCAATTAACAGTCTAGAATACTATTTGAGCAAACTTAAGGGACTCTCTTTACATATATATATATATATACAAATATTAGCAAAAAAATACTCAACATTAACGCAAAAATTAAAAGTTCTACGCAAAAAGTTATTTTTCAAAAACAGCCGAATGTCTAGATAAAATTGTAATGCTAGATCTCTGATTCGAAAAAGAACAAGATGGTTTAGAATATTTTATTACTATTTTCTTATATATATACAGATAGTATTACCGTCTATACTTTTTACGAAAGTTTTTGATACAGATACAAATTTATATTTTGTACGTAACTTTTGTGATTTGTGACTGTATAAATTATATATTTGAAATCACTTGTAATGATTAAATAACACAATTTATGAATTGCAAATGCTTTTTTTTCTGGATAACTTCTTGAATTGTTGTATATTCTTCTCTCTCAAGTTCATTCAAATTCTATTATAAATGCTCTTTCTTATAATTTTTGTTTTATCATTGACATAACCCTTCATAAAATAAGTGATATATTTATACTTGATTAACCATCTTCTTTTACTCTGATAATGTTTTAAAGTCTGAATAATCTGAAAGGGAAGTCGCTTTAATTTGAATTACTATATCACCACAAAAATATAAAAAAAACCCCTTACATTCCAAACTAATTGTTAAACAATCTCTTAACTTTGGTGTTAAATAAAATATTGAAAACAATAACTATTATAATAAAAATATATTTCCTGTAGCATAATCAAATACTTGATACGTTGAAAATGACTTTGCAGGAATGAATAAACTCTACAAGAGTCTGACACATGGTTACATAATACATCTTTAGGAATCATATGTTAACTCTTTATTTAGTATGTGCAGAATTTATAAAAATGAAAAATTAATTAAATTTTATTTCGTCAAAGAAAATATAATTTCTCTTTCATGTAATACAACACTATAACTAAATGGAATCAACGCACCACATCTAAATATAAAAAAACTTTATATATTTATATGTCAGTTGCCTTTCTCGATTAGGAAGCGTCTCTGCCTGCTACATGGCACGCGGTCTCTTTGGAGCCGTGCAGAATAGTTAGCAAGAAATTCTGAAAGCATAATTTTTGGAAATTGGAGTTGCCGAATGTTTTAACTTTTGGCGCTCCTTAAAATGAAAAAAGGAATCATTACAGGTGGAACACCAGGTACGAGATAAAAGGTGTGGCATGTTTTGAAGAGAATGTATATATACAGTATAGCTCTTCCCCATAAATTTCTAATTTGATAAGTTTTAACTACTTGTTTCTTTTTATTAAGGGTATCTTTTTGGATAATGTTAAAGAATAAGGTCCGAATTCGAAATATTCTTTCAGATATAAAAGTACAAACATTAATATTATATTCTGGCTACACTATCCTGTAAAGAACGGCTTATTTTATCACACTACTTATTTTTATCGGAGTTGACATATTTTTTTCTTTTATAAAATGTGTTTTGCTATTTTTCCCTCTTCCGTAACGCTAAAGGAGCTATCCCTTCACATGTTAAAAAGAAAAACTAATTATTTATGAAATAATTTGAAATTTTAAAAACACCTTATTATAAACAAATGCATGAGTCACATTGTCACACATTTTTATAAAAATGGAGGCATTTTTGCTGTTTGAAAATGTGCTCCGCGTCACGTTCACGATCTGGTACATATGGCGAAATCTGCCTTAAGTGCAAACTGATTGAGAATATATCTTGTACTTCTCTATTCTGATATATCGCGAAATGTGTTTATCAAAATCAAACAAATACCTTACTTGCAAATATACTTTACCAAAAGTTTGGCATTGAATAAAAATATGTTACTGTGACTCTCTCTCTCCTCATTAAAGACTGATGGCTAACATAACAAAAGATAAAAAATGTAATATAGTAAACATTTATAAAAACACTTATAAAATGTGTTCTCTAGTTAAAAGCTCTAATACATTTATGAGTATTTTTGTATAGTCTCAGGTGTATGATTTTGAAAAAATATCTAGTAATGAAATTTTGTATGATTATTTGAGTAGATACACAAAGAAGATTAATGAATAACTAAAAATTACTTTGTATGAGTTGTGCATTTGCAATTTCTGTATCAAATTACTTCTAAAAGAAGGCATCAAAATGTCTCTCACACTTTTAAAATGAGCTAAATGCTTGCAAGCTGCAAAAGTAAGGAGAATGCAAGTCAATATCTCAATGCCAAACATCAGCCTATAAATATTTATTTATGTTGCATATATCACATTTATTTTGCGTAATTCTTAAATTTGGATAATTTTAAAAGCTAAAATATGATATGAACTACATTTTAATATGAGCTAAATGCTTATACTAACTACTTGTATTTCATGATTCATTCATTAAATTTGTTGTGTTTTTTAAAATTTGTAAAGAAATTCTACACATGCATTTCTCTATTGAAATGTTAAATTTAGAAATCAATTGAAGCAAAGTATATATAATTGTCATGCTGATAAAAATGAGTTAACCTAATTTTAAAAACGTATCAGAACTTGAAAAATTTCAAAGAAAGCAAATATTTAAAATATAAAAAAGAGAATGTGTGTTATAATTAATATTTAATCTACATGTATTTTTTCATTAGAAAATACTGTTCATTCCTCTCCCCTTTCTTTTGAAGTTTTCTTTGAAATTATATTTTACTCTGAAAAAGAAAATATTTACTTTTTAAATTTCTCATTATATTTCTTATTATATTGCATTGCTGTATTAATTTGGGTACTTTTTAATTTGTCAATTATATTTGTATTTCGTATATTGTATTTTCCCTATAAATAATTTAGTTTGCTTGGCAGAAATTTTCCAATTATTATATTTTGTGAGAAAATATAAATAAACGAACCCACAAAAAAGTAAAATTAAAAAGAATAGGAAATTTATTAATGTAATACAATGACCAAAATTCCTAAAGCTGCATTTTGTTATAGTTAGTTAAAATATAATTGTGCTAGTTATTTTGATTGAGTATCAAAATATAAGAAAATACATACAGTGTTTAGATCTTAAAAAGATTCTTAAATTATATGTCTTTTTTAAGAAAGATATTACTACTTCATGTTCTTATAGTTGCTACAACACCAAATACAATATTTACGAATATCAAGAAATGCTAATCATTTTATAACTGGTTTAAATGTAATGCAAGAATATTTAGAAACATAACCTTTCTATATGTTTTACATTATTCTATATATTATTATTTATTCTATATATTGCTGTTAGAAATGTATCTATTAATATTAAAATAAGATAAATGGAACAAATATGTAAAGCATATAGTATGGGGTCATAAATTAAAAGACTTTGAATTTGATATTTTTTTTCTTTTACTTCCAATTAAAGTTTTAGACCTTTTTTATAGTTGCTAAAAAGTCTATCAAAGGTATTTTTACATTTATGTAAATTACTAGCTGCATGGCTCATCGTTTCACCGGCATCTTCAAGTGTATATCCTTTCGCTTTGTAAATTTTCCCTTTCCCTCTCAGTTTCATCACTTCCTGGCGTTTGTGTGATTTCTGTAGTAATGTCATTAAAATTCTCTATTTCGAAATTTTTTCAACCTCCTTACCCCGTCGTACGATTCTGTTTACTCTCCATTTAGCTCGGCGTTGCACGGGCTTTTTTCGAAGGTATAACTTTATCCCCGTAGTAATTTTTCCTTTCTCTTCAGACGCCCTTAGTTCTAGGTATGTGTCATGCGCGATGTGAGTTATTTCTATAGTTTTGTCATTGAAACTCCCTTTTCCTAAATTACTTCCACTTCTTTTTTTGTGAGACATGCTTTTCTTTGTCAGAATTTGCTCTTTAGATTTTTTTCTTTTCCCTATGTTCAACCCGGCGTTGTGTGTGCACGGGCTTTCTCAAATATAAAACTCTTTTTTACCCCGGGATATAAGGACCTTTTTTTCAAATTTCCATTTTCGATTAATAAGTTACAAAGCTAATCCAGTTTTATTCACAAGACAACAGACAATCTACTAGCTTATTATTGAATAATTAATTTTGTAATGAATAATAAAAAATAATACTGCTTCAATAATTTTTAAATATATATTAATTTATATCAGTTTTTCTTAAATAATGAATCAAAAAATTCTTACAGTTAGCTGTTGAAAAGACTGCTTATTTTTGGATGCGTGTTCTTAAATTCATACGTAAACAAATGTATCCATTTATGTAAGGCTATCTTCACAAGAAACAGTAAATGCAAAAACGCGCCGAGGATACCAATAGACGGGAAATGATTCGAGGAATCCATTTTGACCATTTAACTTCTTAACTTACAATTATTTGAAAAGATATTAATTAAAAACGATAAAAAGCACAATTTGTCTGCAATGTTGTAACAATGAATACCCAGTTTGGATGGAATCGATTTTCGATTCCACCTTACAACAATGCAGGTAAATATTGAGTTGAATGCTTTTGATATTTAAATTAATATCCTTTCAACTAATTGCATTATAGGAATATAAATGGTAAAAACGGCTTTCGCAAATCATTACCAATCTTTCGATACCTTTGGCGATTTAATGCGTGTTGCGGTTCGTGAGAAGATAGTCACACATAGACAGATAGATAAGTTTGTTTACCAAATTTTAAAATTGTTGCATAATTTACTTACGAAGTTGGTAAGTACCAACAAATGAAGATTTAGTTTCCTAAATGAGGTGAATAATGGTAGGTTTTAACAATTATTAATATTATTTTCATCATTTTAAATTATAACAATAATTATTTTTAATTTAAGTAATACTTGCACGCGGTGTACAATATTATTCGGTAACATTTTTTTTTGTTAACTCAAATAGATTCAAAGTTCCCCACAATTTGGCTTGTAATTTGGAATATCTAAGATGATGAGACTTGAATTTTCGGACCAAATCCTATAACATTATTCACTCATACCTTAACTCGACAAAGTTTAGAGTTAGAGTTGAAAGCTGCCTCTCCAGCCCTCGTCCAGTAAAAGGTGGACCTATATATTAACGACATTCAGAAGGCTGACAATGTCCATTTACCTATGTATGCGGATGACACTGATATCATTAGTCAACGCACTTGTATTCTCAAAATTATTGAAAAGTTACAAAATTACATCAAAGGCTTCAGCTCTGGCTCGTTTCTTGGAAAATCATAGTTAATGCATTAAAAAGTTCAAGCCTCCTCTTCACGAAACAAAGGTGTATAGGAAACTTACTCAATATCAATATTTGATTACCCCATCCCCTGGGGTGCTGAATTTAAGTACCTAGGGTTCATTCTCGACGCAAAATTGAACCCCCCTCCTCCCAACATCCGTTATGCACTTCAAAAAGTGGAAGGAATGAGCCAAACGCTCAATTGCTTAATTTCTCGAAAGAGTAAGCTTCCAATCAGACACAAGATTTTGCTCTATAAATTATTTCTCCGATCAATTTTGTTATATGCATCTCCAATCTGGGCTTCTGCTGCAGTAACTCACTTGAAAATTTACACGTTTTTCAAAATAAACACCTTAGAAAAATTACTAATGCTCCCTGGTTTGTCAGAAACAAAATCTTGCATAAAGATCTCAAAAAATTGATCCAATTCTTGATTTCATTAAAAATCAGTCCATCAAGTTTTTAATGACAGATTACTTCATATTCCTAACCAATCTATCCAAGTCATCCCTGCCTATGATAAACTCAGTCCAAGATCTGCAAAAATACCTAGAGCTGTTCTTTACCACATATATCAGCACTTCTCAGTCTTTAAAATACTTCGTAGATCCTGAATATAGTCTTTGGTAACTCTTTTCAAAATCTGTTTTTTGTTATTTTAAAAAATTCTCTCTAAATTTATCTTTTGTCATTTTGGGCAAGATTGCATCCACCACAAACATACATTCTATTGAATCGGTCTTGCGTGGTGGTTTAATTTCATGTCAATTTTTCGCCTTTTTCCGCATCTTCTGTGGAACATCTTTTATTTTACTCATCTTCCAGGGGATGGCATCACATTATGGACACTTTCTGTGTTAAAGCCTTCTCTTTTCGTTTGCTGCTCAGCGACACTCAAACCTGTCATCACAACACGATTCAGCAGTGCTTGTCCTTCCCCTTTATTTTAACATCATGTACCACGAGCACCACGGCATTAATTGCTTTTATTCTCCATTTTATATTTTTATCTTCCAAATTCTGTCTCTACTTTCTGATTTCGTTCCGCAAAAGAAAGGACGAATCAGAGAAGAGCGCAGATTTCTGCCACCTCCCTCCGGGATGGTGCCTCATTAAACATCTTCCATACTTGCCAATTGAAGTTATTCTTGCTCTCTCACCGGTAGTATGTCCTCAACTACGGGTGAGAAGGTTTCTTTTAGAGCGGCTCTGAGCTGTTGTTAATAATTTTGATACCATCTTTTAAATTTTATGGAACTTTCAATTAATTTATTCTCTTTTTATTATTAATTATAATGAGAGGGTAATAACGTTTTTTGTGGTAAGGTACCCAGTATTTGGAAGCCGTGAGCCGTGGTCAAGTTTTCCCCAGACGTGAACATCCAACATAAAGATTTCCATGCGAGAAACATGGATTTTCGAAATCCAAATCCAAAATGGACATTGTTTGTCTTTGATATTTATTCATGGTCATACGAGAAATTACGAGAATGTGATTGTTCTAAAGGATATCATAAGGACTGCAAACTGAAAGTATATCGGTCTAATGATCACCGCAATGAATATTGCTACCGCCACCTTCATACCCATTCATCACAATAACAGAATTAATGTTTATGAAGTTATTAAAGTTATTATTCATGCAAGCAAAATATTCTTTTTTGTAAAATAAAGATTTATAAGCATAGACAGGCATTTTTCATCATATATTTGTACTGACGGTTTTTTGCACGTAGAATTCATATACATGGGGTGCCAAAAACATGTACTATGCCAAAGCTTGAAAAACAGAGCATGAAGAAAAATATTTAAGCAAATACTTATATTGTTTACGTCATTCTAAAATTTTCCAGTTGATTTCTTACATTTCTACACTTCAGGCTTGAATTATATATGAGTAATTACATTGCTCAGAAAATTTTTCCTCTCTATATGTAATGCGATTTTATTGTGCTCGAAAAAGACACCCTTAAAACTTGTAAACAATTAAAGATGTGAGAAACAAAAACACAAAAAAATCAATTTCAAAGCAGTCAGGTGGGAGGGAGAGGGTGCGAAGAATCACAATCCCCTTAACTTAAGATTTTTATTCCTATTCGCTTACCTCTAGCGGAAGAATTAAATGTGAGGTGCCCATTAAAATTTTTTTTAACAATTTCACCTCCGGAATTCTTATTTCTCTATATCTTTCCCAAATATAAAATTATTAAAGATGCCTGTTACAATAAAATTTTTATAAAATGTGCGTGTGAGAGTAGTCTGAATTGTGTTACACCATAAATGGCACTTTGCATATCGAGCTTTGACATTCCTGCCACGAGCATATCCCAAATCTATGCGGCAAGGGAGCGTCAGCAGAGAGAGCTTCATTCGCAACCAAAACCGCCAGACACAAGGTTTCTCTTTGCCCGTCCCGCTAATTGAACGGGAGCCCATCTCAGACCTCCTCGAAAGGCGGCATCATCTCAGACCTTCCCAAGGGCAAATAGTGCAATAAATACGATCGTATCCCCTTATGTAAATTCCCACAGCACAAGTGCTCGTGCCTGTGATACTGTATTCATATGTTTTATTTATAGCATGATAAAAAAAAGTGGTGTATTTTCAAAATACAGTCGGACCTCTATATAACGAAGTCACTAAATCCCGGAAAAAAAAGTTCATTACATGGAAAATTCGTTATATAATGATTCATCTTTTAATATGTTTTATAAACCACATAAAACAAATTTTAAACTCATGTGCTCTATATATTAAAAAAAAAATTAACTATTCACACCTTTTTTAAATTATTATATGATTATTATATATATCTTACCCATCAAAAAGAAAAAAAAGAAAAAACTTCAAGGAAAACAAGCAAAAAGAATGTGGAATAATTTACTTTATTTTCAATATCAAGAAAATAATTTTATTCCAAAAATAACGAAGATTAAAGACATTTTATAATTTAAGCATACAAGCAGTATTAACACATGCCTTATTTTATAATTAGAACACGGTGACCAGGGGAAACTTCATTGAGGGTGGAAGAGGATATCGAAGATGTTTCTAGTGAACTGAGCAATGAGGGTTAAAAATTGCACTACTTGGATAAAACGTCCAGAATTCTATTGCTGTCTGCGAGTTAGGATCTAATAAAAATAGTTCAAGATTTTTGACCACCGTTAAATGTGCTAAACAGAGAATAACTTGACATTTTTGCAGAAATACTTTAAAAAAAGGGAGAACAAAAATTGTATCACTAAAGAAAAAGTTTGTTATATAGAAAATGCCCTTCCATATAGAGTGGTTATTTTACGAAGAAAATCGTGAAATGTTCAAGTTTCTTGGAAAAAGTTCGCTATATAGAAAAATTCGCAATACAGAGGTTCGTTATATAGAAGTTAGACTGTAATTAATTTCTCTTAAATAAGTAAGGAGTTTTCATCGAATGTTAGTACAAAGGACGTTTTTCACAAAATGTGTTCATTACCAACATTAACAAATGTTAATTTTCCTCCCTAATTATATTTGATTTACCACCTTCCATACTATTGTTGTCCAGGCTGGTTTCAACAGTTACTAAATTAATGTGTGTTTACAAAATGTTGCCCATTTTATACTAACTGTGAATGTTATTATCTGGATTACTACATTCTTACACAAACTTTTCCCTTCTTAACTTTTTCACAGAATTTCAAATAAAAGAAAACCATAAAAAATTATCTGAATTTAAATTTTACTTCCAGAATCATACACATACGTAAATACTTTTAAGTACCGAATGAAAGATTTGTATTTAGTATGATGCGTAACCTGAATCGAAAGCATTTTTGTCATTATTGCGATCGACAGTCTAGAATACTATTTGAGCAAACATAAGGCACTTTCTCTACATATATATATATATATATATATATATATATATATATATATATATATATACCGATATTATAGCAAAAAAAAAACACGCCCATTAATGCAAAAATTAAAAGTTCTGCGCAGAGATTTCTTTTTCAAAAAAAGCCAAATGCTTAGATAAAATTAAAACGATAGATTTCTGATTCGAAAGAATGAGATGGTTCAGAATATTTCATTACCATTTTCTTACAGATTACAGCGCCGTCTATATTTAAAGTTTATTCTACAGATACAATTATATATTTTATACATGTATGCATTATATATTTGAAATCAAAGAGTAATGATTGAATAGCACAATTTATAAATTGCAAATACTTTTTTTCTGGATAATTCATTGAATTGTTGTCTTTTGTTCTCTCTTAAGTTCATTCCGAATTTTATTATAAATGCTTTTTCCTATATTTTTCTTTATCATTGACATAACCCTTCATAAAATAATGATATATATATATCTTAAAAATTTTTTTTATTCTAAATTTACTTGAAAGTCGGGAATAATCTGAAGGGGTCTTTTTTTAATTTAATTTCCCTGAACACACATCCCCAAATACATAAAAACACCCCCTTACATTTCAAAATAATTGTTAAATAATCTCTTAATGTTGGTGTTAAATGAAAATATTCGAAACAACAAGTATTATAATAAAATATATTTCCTGTAGCATAATCAAAAATTTGCTACGTTGAAAATGACATTGCAGGAAGGTAAAAAAACCCTACATGTGTTTGACACCGGGTTGCATAATGCATCTTTAGGAATTATATTTTAACACTTCCTTTAGTATGCAGAATATAACAAAAATGGAACAATGGATCACTATTATAGATAAAACTTTTATATATATTATATATATATATATATATATATATATATATATATATATATATATTTATATATATATATTTCAGTCGCCTTTCTCAACACAAAAAGGGTGTCTGCTTGCTACATGACACGCAGTTTATTTGAGGCCGTGCGGAATCGCTATCAAGAGATTCTGGACACGCAATTTTTGGATCCTGGCGCTGCTGATTGCTTTAACCTTTGGCGCTCCTTAAAATAAAAAACATAATGATTACTACCATCGTAGCTGAATCTGAGGTACGAGTTATAATGTTTGGCGTACTTAGACGAGAATGTATATATGCGGCATAGCTCTTTCCCCATAAGTTTTTAATTATATAAGTTTTACTTACATGTTTCTTTTATATTAAGAATATTAAGTGGAAACTGATTGTGGAGATTATATATATATCGTACAAAATCGCCCATCCGGTATAGTGGTTAGCGACGTTGACTGTTGTGCCGTTGGGACTGGGTTCGATTCCCGGGGAAGATATGGATGTTTGTAAATGTATAGTGCCTTCGCGGCATGGGGGTATTTTAACTAGCCATCGAGCTGCAAGTCCTCTCGTGAGGTTTGTGGAAGGCTCCTGATCAACCCCAGGGTGTTCTTCCTCAAAATTGTGGGGTGCAACCGAGTTAAATCGTTCTGTCACCTGTATGGTCCTGAAAGCTACGGCTAACGACAGGTATCACTTAGCCGTAGGAATGATGAATTTCGTGGGCCTTGATTTGGCCTTTGCCGATTAGGTGGCATTAGTAACAACATAACATATCTTGTACTTCTTTATTATGATATTGCGAAATGTGTTTGTCAAAATCAAACAAATATCCTTACTTTCAAATGAGCATTGCCAAAAGTTTGGCATTCAATAAAAATATGTTACTGTGACTCTCTCTCCTCATTAATGACTGATGGCTTATAAAATAAAAGATCAAAAATGTAATACAGATCACTTATAAAATGTGTTGTCTAATTAAAGCTCTAATACATTTATGTGTATTTTTGTATTAGCTCAGTTTTAAGATTTTGAAACAATATATCTCGTAATGAAATTTTATTCGAATATAGATTATTTGATTGGATTCACAAAGAAGATTAATGAATAACTAAAAATTACTTTGTATGAGTTGTGCATTTGCTACTTCTGTATCAAATTATTTCTAAAAGAAGGCAGCAAAATGTCTGTCACTTTAAAAATGAGCTAAATGTTTGCAAGCTGCAGAAGCAAGAAGAATGAAATTTAATATCTCATTGCCAAACATCAGCGTATAAATATTTATTTATATTGTATATATTATATTTATTTTGTGTAATTCTTAAATATGGATAATTTTAAATGTTAAAATATGATATATATGAACTACTTTTTAATATGAGCTAAATGCTTATACAAACTACTTGTAGTTCATGTTCCAGTCATTAAATTTGTTGTATATGTTAAAATTTGTAAAGAAATTTTACATATACATTTTTCCATCGAAATGTTAAATTTAGAAATCAATTGAAGCAAAGTATATATAACTGTCATGCCGATTAAAATGAGTTAACCTAATTTTTAAAAAACGTATCAAAACTTGAAAAATTTCAAAGAAAGCAACTATTTAAAACATAAAAAAGAGAATGTGTTCTTTAATTAATATTTAATGTACATGTATTTTTTCATTAGAAAATACTGTTATCCCTCTCCCTTTTTTGAGGTTTTCTCGAAACTTTTTTGTACTATGAAAAAGAAAACATTTACTTTTTAAATTTCTCATTGTATTTCTTATTATAATTCAACTCCATACATCTGCTTAATTATGAGCCATGCGAAAAATTGCTGTATTAATTTAGGTACTTTTAAATTTGCCATCGTTCAATTTGTATTTCGTTTATTGTATTTTCCCTAGTAAATAATTTGGTTTGCTTGGCAAAAATTTTCCATTATTATTTATAAATGTAGTAAAATTACCAAAAAGTCCTCAAGCTGCATTTTGGTATAGTTAGTTAAAATATAAATGTGCTAGTTATTTTGATGGAATATCAATATGTAAGAAAACACATATAGTATATAGATATTAAATAGGTTGTTAAATTCTATCTCTTCTTTAAGGAAGTTGTGTGAGTACTTCAAGTACTTATAGTTGCTACAATACCAAGTACAATATTTACGAATTCAATAAATGTTAATCATTTTATAACTGTTTTTAATGTAATGCAAGAATACTTAGAAAAGCAACCTTTCTAAATATTTTACTTTATTCTATATATTATTATTTATTCTATATATTGCTGTTAGAAATGTATTATTAATATTAAAATAGCATAATATGGAGCAAATATGTAACGCATATGGGAGGGGGTCTTAAATTAAAAGTCTTTGACTTTGAAAATTACTTTTTTCCTGCTTCAAATTAAATTTTTAATCTTTGTTTATAGCTGCTACAAAGTCTATCAAATGTATTTCAATGAAACATCGATGGGAAGCTGTAATAAAGAATAAAAGCAACCTCACTAAGTTTTGATAACTCACTATCATCAGCATTTTATGTATATCGACAGTTATTGCAGCATAACTTTTTTTGCGATTTAAATATTTGAATTTTCTTTTGTGAATTGAATTCAGAATTAAATTATCTTTAAAATGATATGAAACACATTTTCTATAAGCATACAAACGTAAAAAACATAACAATTCAAAAAAAGTTTCCACAATTTTGGCCACCACTGCATATATACATAGGGAGAGCGTAAATTAATAATAGTAATTGATTTAAAAGGTTTTAAAATGTAATACTAAACAGTTTTTTACAATTTTAATTTAAATTCAGTTGCCACAGACAAAAAAATCCCTTAAAATTAATTTTAAATTTTCGTAATTAATTGAATTACAATAGAAAATTATTTTGTAGAGCATACTTTCCATTGTTGTACGCGCTGGCATTCTAAAGAAAGTACAGTTGTGAGATTTTGGAATTTAGAGGTACATGTTTTAAAATATCTAGATGAAAGCAAAAACTGTCCTATGAGTCTTTTTTACTCAAGAATGAAGATTTACTGTGGATTTAGGTTTTCTTGCCATTGTTATTGAACAAAAATAATTTAAAATTAAGGTTGCAGTGAAAAGGTTTTGTTTTTCCTTACTTAGATGGTCATACATTTTTTTATGAACAAGCTTTAATTTGTCATCATTTTGAAGAAATTTCACATTAATACTAGAAATCTACCAAAATTAATAAGATTCCAAGCTATGATAGATTTATAAATGTATTTTGCAGGATTCATTCAGTGTTAGGTTTGAGAGTTTGAAGATAAAACAAATGCTGATCGTTTCACGTATCCTTTTTTTACTATCTCTGCTAGATGTTAATTTAGATCCACCTATATATATATAAGATCAGAATCTTCATTGTTGACATTTAGCTCCATATTACGCAGAAAGGCAAGTATAAGGAACTCATTTTAATTGCAAGTTATACAAATTATACAGAATTTTGGAAATGTGTACAAACAAACCATTTTTTTTCTCAATATTACGGGATTTAGCTGCCAGGTATTGTGATAAGTTTGATCGACAAATGTTTGCGAACAGATGTTTTCTTTTAGGAATACATTAAATCCAAATATTTCTCACAATTAAATGATATGCACTTAAAACAATCTAATTTTTTAGCATCTTCATCAGATAGACAACTAATTCTAAAATAGATTACAGGTTAAGTAAAAAATTTCAAATTCAAAATCCACATTAAGCAAACACTGAATGCTTAATAATTATACATTCTAAGTTAATATTTTTATTTTATACTTAATTTAACTATATAACTGAATCTGTAAAAAGGTATTAAATAATAAAACCTAATTTTGTACTTTCTCATTTTTTATAATATTTTTAATGTTCAATTACTTAAACTAGCAAAAAAATGTGCTTTCTGAGTAAAAATCTCATAATTAGTTTATAAGTAACATTTTCCCACCTTTTCATGTTTTATTAGTAGTTAGATAAAAATGAAAATGGCACGCAACTTGTTTTTAAGGAGATGGTAACACTCTTCCCAAAAAGGTCAGCCACCCTTGACGGTATTCAACGGTTTGTTAGACCTATAGGTTTTCCGGATATCAACACAAAATAGGTTCAGCTATGCTTTCATGAGTTTTATCAGATTAATTTTTTTAAAAAAAGGCTGTGTTTATACCAAATTAATCTGTAAATATAAGTAAATCGTTTCTATCTCACAGAAATTATTTCCCATGTTTAATGGATTTAATTAATAAGCTTTAAATATTACTATAGCATATCATTTAATTTATATAATATTTAAAATAGTTTTTTTTTCGATAATATCGATACATATTACATCAAATTAATGGCCTCCAGAAAAAGAAGTTAATAAATACTACTACAGAAACTCATTAGTATTATTTTTCTTTTATTTTTTATGAATTAATGTTTCGATAACTACACTTATAAGAAAAATGATAAAAATAATTGTGTATTCCATAATTTTAAATGCATTTAATTCTGCGAGATTTTACACAACTAAAATGGATTCAAAGATAGAAAAACGGAACAACAATTGTGAGGAACATTTTGTTGCAATAAGTTCTTACAGTAGAGTTTGTTATTATTTAAAAGATAGAAAAAAACTAAAAGAACTTTTAGCATGTTGAAGCCATTTACGAAAGAATATTCAAGCATTTCTTGGAGCTTTTACTCATGAAAAAAAAGGAAATTGTTAAAAAAAAAAAAATCCTACCGGGGCAGAATACTTTCTTTGTAACTTTTTTTTGTCTCTTACGAGTTTATTTTTGTTGCAGAACTAGACGCTCTCTCAAACCGAATATAATAAAATTCAAGCAGAATATATTTCTTGCTTTTTTTTCTTCAAGGAAAAAATAAACAAAATAAAATATTTAGGAATGTTTGCTAACATTAGTGCATGCTGTATATACTTGAGTTTTTGGGAAAATAGTTTTACCTATCTAAAAGAATTCAGTTTGAGCTGAAACACTGTAAGGTCTTCTAACAAGTATCATGTTATATCTAAAAAAAGAGAATATATATATTTTTATGTATGATTTTTTTTTACGTAGCAGAATTTCTTAATAATAGAAAAGTGAAAATGATTATATACAATGTCAATATTACAAATCATTTAATTTTATTTCACACTAAATTCATTCGGAGTTAATTGTTATTTGTTTCTGCTGGACATTCTTTAAAATTTTAGTTTTAACTCAAGTTATTATTTCAATAACTAAGACAATACACGTGTGATTATTGCTAATATCAAACGTGGTCTGCCACTTATATTGAGGATTAAAGATGTTGGATATAAATTAGTTACGTTTAGTGTAATTGATCATTTACAACACTGAAATTTAAATTGAAAAGTATGACATTTTAAATTATATTAAACACAAATTATTGCT
>BMAV01026469.1:0-7500 GCA_019973955.1 Trichonephila inaurata madagascariensis | reverse complement strand
TTTATTGTAATAATATTCTTAAAACAATTTTATATACATTTTCTAATCTATGTGACTCTAAATATCATAAATATTATCCATTTATACGCTTTTGAAAAATCACGTTTCCGAACGTAGTTGGATACCTTAACTGAATTACCTCGGCCGCTTTTGGGAATCTTGCTTGAAGGCAGAAAAATCATCTCTGGAATGGCGGAATTTTACGTGCAGACCGCTTGGAGGGTTAAGAATATTTCTGCATTATAGGATTTTTAATAACACTTTTCCGAATTATATAATAGTCAAGACTTCTGCAAACAGCCTGAACCAGGAATTTTAAAGAATTATCATTATGTACAAAGGAATTACTATTCGAAATATAAACTGCTATTTTCTGTTAAAATTTCTTTTTATTGATGTATTAAAATAAATCCAATTCCAAAAGAAGTTAATCCAGAACCACAGTTCTAAATTAAGTTAAACAATTTAAAAAGTCCTAGTTCGGATTCAGTAGAGAAGTCTTAGATAAGTATGCATAGCCAAACTATTACCATTTTTAAAAATCTACCATAAGTAGAGAATAATGTGAAATTTTCATTTTTATGTAAAAAAAATACACATGAAAGTTTTTTATAGTATGAATTTTCTTAAAGCAGTTTAATACAAATATTCTAATTCAGATGACACTGAATATACATAAAAAAACATTTATACCTTTTTTAATTTTATGTTTTCAAATATAATCGAAACCCTTTATGTGCAGAACAAAATCAAATCGAATAGCGTACATTATTTAATATTATTGCCCTGATTTCCTGATATATCCAAATTTAAATATCTTGTTTCAATATAGGATTAATTGATAATACCTCCTGTTATGAAAGTTTCTCTAATGAAGTAACACAAATACACATATGTTTATTTTATAGAAAATCTCGGCATCTTGAATTAATTCTTCTTAAAAATTATCATTGCCTTAAAATTAGAATTTTGTCACGAAATATTTTATAAATATGTATTTTTACTTTTACAAATTTAATTAATTCCCTTTTGTAGTTTAACGCATTAGCACGCTCCATAAGTGCCTACATTCATTTCTTTCATTTTACAATTATTTTTAAACCAAGCTTTATAAACGACTAAATATTAACCTAATTATATTACATTCAGACAGAATGAAATTTCATATTGCAACAAAAATATTCATTATGACTTTTACTTCATATAAAAAATCTTTGATTATTTTTTTCACAAGAAGTCCATATTAAAAAAGACCAAAGTTTTCCTCAATAAAATAAGATGTTTTAGCATTTCATTTTTCTCAGGTTTTCTCTGAAAGCTATCCTTTGACAAGAGATTGTTGCCTGGACGGTTACCGTGGAAACGTTTCGCTAAATACTTCTTCCTCGAGAATCCTTGAAGGAACTCAACTCTTTCCCGAAAGAAAACCTGGAAATTCTTTATTCTCTTCTCTATGAATACATCTCCGCTTTTCATTGCCATAGTTTTCGATGGGGGGAGGCGGAGGGACTTCGAAGTTTTTCATAACCTCCACGGTGGATCAATCGCAGGGGGTGGGTGGAGAAATGTCATTTCGCGTGGCAACAATTCCCCAAAAATAAATAAATTAAGATGCACCTTGATACTTCCAATAGATTTTGGATAAAATATTTGATGAGTCGCGTGAAGTAGATTTGGAACTTCCGTGGAATATTTTGTCGTAATATTAAATTTTATAATTCTTGTCTCGTTAAAGTGGGGATATTAAGGAATGCCAAGGGAAACATTTGTTAAGAGACACTAAAATATAAAAATGTAAGCTGTAAATTGAATGTGAACAAAAAAAATTCATTCATTAGTTTTCAAAGATTTTTATCTCTTTTTTCGGAAAGCTAAATATATTTTGTTATGCTTTGTTTTGAGATGATTTGATTGATGTTTATTAAGGCAGTACTTTGTACATAACAGGGACTCTATTGGGATTGGCTCTCGCAATTTTGTTACATGGTGAATGTGATATTTGAGATGGTAATCCAATATCTAAATTTTCACACCAAGCTAACTTAAGAATATGAAGGATGTTCCTTGTCTGCTGTGGAATTTTTTTGAAAGTTTCTAATGGCAGATTATGAACAGTTACAGCAGAGAACAAGTATAAAGGAAAAAAAGGAAACAGAATACCTTAAGAAAAAGCTGAAGCACAGTTTATCAATCTAACATACCTCTAACCGCCTAAAATTGTCTTGTGCAGAGCAAGTCAGTGTAGAAGTTATGTGGAGTTCATGACATCTCCAGAGCTGCAGAGAGTACATATCGGGGAAGGAGCAAATATGAATCTGTACAGATGGTTTCGCAGACAGCCATGTCCGGTGGCTACGCGGAATTCAGTGACCGTTCTATACGTCGAAGATCTTTACATAAATTCAGGATAGCATTCTTCAAAGACTCTTCTGAGAAATACGGTTATAATAGTCTTCCTGAGCGCGCAGGATTTAAAAGATCTTTTAATAAGATTTTTAATGGAATTGAAGGACACCTTTTTTAAACTTGATTTTAATATTTTGATATTAGGAATTTAGTGCTATGTAATTTTTGTGTAATAATATTTTTTTTAACTATTCTATATGTATTCATGTTTTTTGACGTCTATTTGTGTCAGTGGTATATATATATATATATATATATAGCCAAGGTCGTAACTACTGGTTACTATATTTACTGTCGAGTCATCCACTCAAATTCAGATGTTATTAAAGATCATCCGAGTAAAATGAGAAAGTGAGTGTTGCTAACGTCACACTTTAGAGTAATTTGAAGTCTCTTGGCGACGGACGTCGAAATTTTAAACCAAGGTCAATGATGAAGACGCCTGGATAGGCAATGCATTCTCAAAATTTACATTCCACGCCTAAGTAAGGAACTTGAGCTTCGGAAAATTTATTGGGCATTGATCTCTGTACATGGTGGGTATTTTGGTCATCAGGATTCGAACGGTGGTCACGAGCGTGGAGCCACGAGCATTAAGCTACTTTGGTCATCTACTGCGAGAGGGGCTGATGCACTTTGAATCCTTACTCACGGTGATGTGATGTAAAAGTCTGTCCACTTTTCTTCTGTCTGTCTTCTGTCCACTCAGATGTTGTTCTCCTCATTTGATCATGAACCAAAATTACCATTACGCAAATTCAGGATAGCATTCCTCGAAGATTTGTGAGAAACGCGGTTGTAGAAGTCTTCCTGAGCCCGGACTCTGATAGATCTTTTAATATGATTTTTAATGGAATAGGAGGACATATGTCGAGAAACATTTTGCATGACAAGAACACCCTTTTTAACCAGGAAGTCAGCTTTCTCGTTTCCTGGAACTTCACGGTTGGCAGGAACACAATGGAGGATTATAGTTTTCCCAAGAAATGCCAGGTTTTTAAGCTCATGACGACAATTCTAGTACGTCCTGCGTTATGAAATTGTTATCAAAAATAATAGCCAGCAGAGCAGATCTAGAATCAATGAGAATAACAGCTCTTGAGCTGAGCGGTTTGTAGCAATCTCACTATAAAACGCAGTACTTTGGGGTAACATTGTACTGCCTATTTCATCAAAATTCGAAAGCATTTTCTTTTCTTTTTCTAAAAAGCAGTTTGTCGGGAGTAATGTTTCCTTTTGAAAGATTATCCTATTCATCTCATAAATAAATATATATCCCTGATTTTTACTGATTTTAGTATTGTTTTGCAGTCACAAAAATAATATAATTCTTTCATGCAAAAGCGAAAAGTCAAGTTAGTATTTACTCTGCAGAAACCATCATATATCAGCTTAAGTTATCCGACTACACTAAAATCAAGATTTCTTTTAAAAGAAATTGACAAATTTGTTTTATGATTTTATTTCATCGGTCATCTTATTAACTTTATAAAAATACCAAGTCATTAATTTTCAATTCACTTGAACAAAAACTACTAGTGTTTTAGTAAAAGCAGATTCCATAATTTTACATAAGGAGTCAAACTTTAAAAAGTTTTACCGAAATGTGGTTTTTTCAAAAAGTTCAAACGGAGACAGGATTTTCCAAAGTTTTAAAAAAATTTTTGAAATTTTTTTTTATGTTCTGTATAACAGTAGAAGTGTTTTAACCCAGATTTATCAATCCCATTAAAAATATAAAGTTCTTTTTTGAAATAACCACTTTTTTAAGCAAGTTCATATAAAACTAAGGTAAAATGATCTATTTTTGAAAAATTAAAAAATCTCTTTTTCCTAAGATCATTTCAAAATGAATAGCAAAGTAATACATCAAAATTGAAAAATTGAGAATTTGTTCATTTACTATTTGTGCAGAGCGGGCTCCGTTTACGTAATTTTTGGTCAATTTTTCCCATTTTAGTAGTAATAATTTATTTTCCTCTACTTAATTTTAGCCTTCTTTTCTTAAAATGTGCCAAATAAATCTAAAAGCCACATAAAAATTTCCGTATCTTTAATTTTTTTAAAAAAAAAATTCGTAAGTTTTCGGATATCTTAAAAAAGAAGTTATGTATATCGGAAAAATCTTTTATTCAGAATGCGTATAAATTATACGGAATTGTGCACTTTGCATTAATGTCATTTGTAAGTTTAATAATATCCGTTTATTCATTATTCAGTTCGGAAAGTGTTATTTCGCGGGTTGTTCACAGGTGGATAGTGTCTAGATGATAAGCTTTTTTTTCCTTTTTCATTTTCACTACGATTTATAAAAGAAACCAGCCTTCCTTATGTTACCTTTTTTAATCATCTTAATGTATTTTACAAATTATAATTATAATAAAGAAATATTTAGAATAAATGAAAATTCACAATGCTACTTATTCAATAATGCAATGAATTCTTACATT
This sequence comes from Trichonephila inaurata madagascariensis, assembly GCA_019973955.1. NCBI lineage: Eukaryota > Metazoa > Arthropoda > Arachnida > Araneae > Nephilidae > Trichonephila > Trichonephila inaurata. The sequence goes on along the minus strand of BMAV01026469.1, from coordinate 2,644 downwards.
TTAACTAAAATAGAAAACTCACGATATTAAAAAAAAGTATACATCGTTATTTACATTTGTGAATCGAAAAAAATATGATGTATACATAAATACAGTTGGACTTCGGGAATCGTATTCATCGGGACCGACGTTATCCATTACATCCGGGTCCAAACAAATACATTTTTTTTATTTACCTTTTAAAAATTTTACAGTAAAAAAGTTACACAAAAAATATCTATAAATAGATAGTGTACCCTTTTTATATTCAACAGCTACAAATACTGTTAGTAAATTAATATGTACCAGTTAATTGAAAATTTTGAAATTCTGACTAATACAGCGTTTCTCAAACTGTGGACCGCGCCTCTAGGGGTTGTTATAGCCCAACGAGGGTGCCGCGAGCATATCGAAAATACGAAAATTAAACATTATTTAAAACTATCATTAATTTACCGAAAGGAAGCAAAACAAAATACATTCTGACATAATGAAAAAATTAACTACGCATTTACACTGATATAATATATTAATAAAAGTATCGGTACTGCACACTGTATTTGATAATTTATTTAACAATACCATATTAAAAAAAGGGTTTAAAAAAACAACTAGCACACCTGTGGGTTTACCGTTTATTAAATTATAAAAAATTAAATCTTTTCATAATTTTTTTATAAAATTTTTATTGTATTTTTCAAAGTACATTAGTATGGAATTAAAACATTGTTATTTTGATAGGGGAGGGGCCCGAAAAAAATTATGACTGAAAATTGGGTCGGATATTGAACGTTTGAAAGCACGGGACTAATGGTTTTTTAAATTTTTTTTGTTTTTGAATCAAAAGATTTCTTTTTAACTTTATGAGAAAAGAAAAACACATCACACAGAAATTAAAATCGTTATTCAGGGCCCTTTTTTACGAATAAATAGTTTCCACTTTCAGTTGCATAGGTGGGAGTTTGTCAAAAAAATGCAACATAACGTTAAAATTTTAAGGTTTTTCCCTTTTGTTTTTGAGGAGTGGAAAAAGAGAGTTTCCTGTCCTATTAAAAACTCACGCGATAGGTTAAATTTAGGACATCTGTACCCAAGTTAATAATGCTGTGCGCTCTAACCGTCGAAATTTTTACTTACAAGAGAAAAAGTTTTTTTCTGTTCCTGACAAAAAGGATCCCATTTGAAAAAAAAAATCCAATTTTTTCTAACAGAAAATAATAAAAAAATATTTTCAGCTATTGAAGTAATTCTTTAAATTTGGGGGTCTAATATCTTTTGGGATTTTGCTTTCCCTTTTAATCAGGGAAATAGGAAAATTCGCTAAATCAGGGTCCGATTGTATTTTTACTTACCTTTCTTTAATTTAACATACATTTTTTTTTTTTTTATGCATTCAAGTACTTAGAAGATGTAGAAAAAAATTTATTTTTTACAACTTTCCTTATTAGACCTCTTCAAAGGCTCGTAACACATAACGCTTAATTAGTTCTGCAATCACATAAGACGTTTTATTTTTCATGTGATTAACTATGTTATCAAATTACTTGAATATTTACTAATTATAATAGTTTTTATTCAAGTAATTATTTGCTTTTGCATATCTTTGAGTATTCTTTTAAAATGTTCTAGTGACTTTTAAGTTAAATCCTTTTTTATTCCAAGTATCTTCTGAATAACGTAGCTTTTATAAAGTCATTGGAATAATAATTTAACGAGGAACATGAGTCACTGTAGATCTAATTTGGTACCAGTGCTGGAATATACTCAAATTTCAAGTAATTTGTATGAAATGTACTCAATTCCATAAATTAAGGATAATTCAGAATCACATGGAAATCGAACTCTAGACTAAAATTTTCACTTGTAGAACTATCGCACACACCTTCAACAATGATATTCAAATAACAGGAAGCCACCAAGTGACAACAAATAAGTTCAATGACGGGGTGTAAAAAGGGGTATATAGGGAAAGGTGGAGATGTAAAAATTTTTCATAAGCATTTTGAACCACCGGACATAAAACCCCTGTTATGCAACAGAGGAAGCATGATGATTGTTTTACGTAGCAAAATTATCGGCAACATGGAATATAGCATACTCAGGTGGAAGTATCAGAGGAACTTGAAATTTCACAAAGTGAATCCGGCTTTGAAGATTCCAAGATGACAAAAAATCATTGGGCTTTAAAAAAAAGATCGTCCCCGATTTACAACTCTGAATGAAGACCGATGTTTTGCAGTAACTCTAAAAAGAAGCAGACGGGATACTGCATCTGACCTGTCCTATCAGCTATCTGTAGCCACAGATACGGCAGTTTCAAAACAAACCGCAAACAGACGTTTGGGATATATTGGCTTGTATGCTTTTTAGATGTGTTCCGTGCCCTACAACTCAGTCTCTAATGGTTGTCCGATAGAGGGGAAAATGCAATTTGTTGATAGTCACAAAGGAATTTGGGGAATGTTTACAACGACTCCAGGTTTATTTCCTGTAGAATGATTCACAAATGACTTTCATATGGAGAACGCCCAGGTACCCGTTTTCTCTAACGCAACATCATTAAACTGCACGGTTACAGAGGTGTAAGATTGCTCGTTTGTGGGAAATTTTACTGGGATCCAGAATAGGTCTGCATCTTCAAATCGGAACCAGATAGCCAAAATTT
>BMAV01026468.1:0-13624 GCA_019973955.1 Trichonephila inaurata madagascariensis | reverse complement strand
TTTAATTTGTGTAAATAAAACACTATAAAATAATTATCCTGGTTTTTGATTTTTTAAGATTTTCTGAATTATGTTGATTAAATCAATTTTTGTATTATCTTTACAGAGGAAAAAATAGTTGATATGGAATGTGAGTAGTTAAATATTTAATAAATTTCACTTATTCGTACCTTCAATAATTTTTCCAACTAGTATAGCAGAATCAAATGTTAGATTATTATATATACACTGATATCCCAAAAGTTAAGCATTAGGGCTTATTTCAATAAGTAGAGTTTGAAAAAAGCAGAATGGTTTGAAATTTGACCCACTTAAAATATTACAATTAAAAAGATCACTTAAAAGATAAAAAAAAAAAATGCGTGTGTGTGCTTATGATCACACGATACAAATGAAAAATTCTGATTTATACTGGGCGAGAAAATTCAATTGCTCGGATGTACTATGTTTCTTTTAGGACATTTTTGCGGAAAGCCTACAACAGCCAAAAAGACCCGCACAGCCTGCTCAACCAACAAATATCTCTATAAGGTACCAACACCTTAAAAGAAGATGAATTTAGAGGCATGTAGGAAGCAAATGCTGTTTCATAGCAATTTCACTTGATGCAAACCACAAAGGCTAAATACAGAATGATTCTAAAGGATTCTTGGTCCACTAAGGTATTTTTATATTCCTTCTACCACCTTTTACAAAACCAATAGAGGCATTGTCCGATCCGACACCTAGTGTGGGGGGGGTGCGCTTTAGAGCAGTGCTTCCCAAAGTTTCATATTCGCGACCCACAATATTCAATTATGATTTTCATCGCGAGCCCCTCTACATAACAATATATTGAATTCAATAATATTATTTTTGAGCTAAATCTACTATACGTTATTAACCTTTTAAGTGCCACCGGCGTATATAAACGTCCTCAGTCAAAGCGTTAAATTCCACTGACCTATATATAGGTCTTTCCCGAAGTACGATCTTTTCTCTGCACTGTGCTATCCATAAAATTATTCCGAAGGCTTTGGAATGCAATAAAATGACCTTGAAAATGTTTGTGAAGAATTTACTTATTTCAGAATATTTTGTTTCTTTATTCCCCCCCACCCCCTTCAATGCATCACATACACGCGCCACGAGTAAATGTTTGGGATTAGGAAGTAATCACAAGAACTTTTAATCGGAAGTTAAGGATTAATTATAAATCTTACAAATTATAAAATAATTGTTAATTTTGCATGTTATTTTTTTTATATATAACAATCCTATGGGTCACTGGTAATTAAACTCGTTCTTAACTAGTATTATTAAATTAATTATAAAGTACGTTGTGTAGCACTCTGATACATTTATAAATATAATAAAACAGTGTAAATGTGTTTTTTTATTTTTTATTATGTCAGAATGTACTTTTTTACTTTCAGTAAATTAAAATTTTTAAAAAAAATAATTTTTTTTTTTGATTTTTCAATGGCTGGCCTCCCCGTCGTGGGGCGGCACCCCCCCAAAGTTTGGGAAATGCTGCTTTAGGGGTACAGGATTCAACGGGATACTGTTTTCCCTTAGTAAAATAAGGGGATGTCGCTAAAAAAAATTAAAATAGATATTTTTAATATCCCTATTAAAAACACATCTGTAAAATCTATAAAATATTTTTTATAAAACTTAAGACGATTAAATTATAAAAATATAAAACTTATCAAAAGAAACGTTTTTTGTCCATAAGAAAAAAAAAGATCTCTTCTTCAAGTTTTTTTAAAGAAGCAAATATGATCACTTTGTAAAAAAATTTAAATTTAGTTTTATGAACAGAGTTTAATTTTTTTTACTTAAAGTTTAATTTTAAATTCAGATTTTTATACCCTTTTTGAAAAAGAAAAAATTTTAAATTTCTGAAACAGTGATGCATTTATACAATATATCGGGAGTAAATTAGCTATGCTTTGGCATTTCCTGTTCGAAAAAAAAAAAAACCATTTATATGAGGTTGATTAGGTAAAAAAACATGTTTTTAAAATTTATTCTTATGCTAAATTCCCCTTTGGTTTTTTCCCTTTCCTGAAATTGATTCGTTTTGTTTCTTTCAAACAAATCCTACTACAAAAGAAAGAAATGAAGATCAAGATAAATTAAACTTTTTCTTCCGCAATTGTGCTTGTTTAAACCCCAAAATTTTTTTTTTATGTTGTCATTTTAAAAATACAATGGTGTTAATGAACTGAATTAAAAAAAATTTTGTTTTAACTTGCCCTTTTTTATTACGTCTTTCATCAAACAAAAAGGGTTTCCCTTGTTTTTTAAATTTTTTAAAATTCCCTTTAAAATTGATTTTAGTAAATACTAGTAACGCTTTAAGTACTTTTTCTTGGGGAGATTCTGAAGAAGGATGAATTTCATATAAAAGGGGATATTTTTGTTGATATTTTTAATAATTTAACAAAGGAAATTAAAAAAAAAAAATCAATCGGGGGGAAATTAACCTTCCCAAAAGGGAAAATTTTTTTGGCAGAAAAAATTAGAATGAAATGTATAAAAATAAAAAAAAGGGGGGGAAAATTTTTTTTAGTATTTTACAGTAAGTGTTATTTAAAAAAATATGAAACAAATAGGACAGAAAAAGTAAATCGAGATATAGTGCAAACGATTGCAAATTATGTTAATGATCAACACGATACTTGGGACCAATTCTTACGTGAGTTTGCTTACGCTATTCGTACAGCAGTGAATGAAACGACGGGAAAAACAACTGCGGAATTTTTTTTGGGTCGGAAGTTGATTACCCCATTTCAAAAATTAGTAATGGTTTCGGACGGAACTGAATTTGCAGTAGGAAATATTGAAAAATTGTTTGATGAAGCTGGACGAAAAACAAAAACTAAACATGAAAGATGGGAAAAATATTATAATAGACGCAGGCGGGCTGAAAAAATTAAAGTAGATGACTGGGTCTTACTAGAGACACACCCTTTAAGTTCAGCAGCGAATAAGATATGCGTGAATATGCGTGAAATTCAAACAAAAAATTGAAGGTCCGTATAGAGTGTTAGAAGTAAGAAATAATAATAATATTGTAATATGGAGGTCAGGAAAAAGGTTAATCGTCAATGTTGATCAAGTAAGAATATATCGTCATAGGAAATGTGACGAGATTGAGTTAGGAACAGGTCGCTTGGATAGAATTAGTTCAAGTCAGGAAACGAGTAGTTTGGAAAACGTACAACGAAGATCAAATGAGTCGCAATATGGTAAGAAGAAAGGGTCTGAGGTAAAGCGTGAGTTAGAGGAAAAAGGGATAAATCTTATGTCAAATCAATGTGAAAAACACACAGATAGTGCCGATCAGCGCGGATCACTTATCAGATCACTACCTAGCTCTTTTTCCAGTAATAAGACAAAAATTAAAATTAAGCGTCAAGATAGAGTAGGATATAAACGATCGCATGGATCTTGGTCAAGTGGACCACAAAGAAAGTGGCAGAAACGGGTACCCAATAAAATAAATAAAAGACCATTGTCATCAGATAATATTTATATAAGTAGTAAGAAGAACCGAAAAGAAGTGGTTCAAGATAGTGCTTGCTGTAACCTAAGACCACGCTAGAAACAGGACCAGGAGTCCCGACCGGCCAATGGAGCCTAAAAATCAGGTTGTATTGTTTCATTTTTATGTTCTTTCCAACAAGTAGTCGGAAGAATTATTGCAAAGAAGGAAGTCTCGGGCAGTGTTTAAAAATTATAATCCAACCAAAAGTTGACACTACACAATGAGTGTATATTTTTTTTTAATTTTTGACTTGTTAAATTTTTTTTCTCAATTGATGGAGAAAACAATTGTAATCATGCATTTGTTTACTTCGATGTATGATTTCGTTGAGATGCGTGACAATTCCTTTGGTTATTTGTTTTAATGATTTATTGAAAATGTTTGTAATTGTATAGTGTGTATCTATATATTGTTGTATTGTTTCATATTATAATGTACATCTGGTTAAGGGAAACTCGGCGTAGATGGGTTTCCCAACAATAACTTTACCCCTGCGCGACAAGGGGAGTTTCCGGAACCAGATGAAAAGGTATACATAAAAAGTTTTTTTAATTTAAAAGGAATATAATGAAAAAAAAACGAAATATACTGGTATTATGTGAATATAGATTTGGCCAAGTAAATTAAAGAGTTTTAAAGGGTGATAGCCCCCTAAATTTCCCAATTTTGAAAACCAAGTCTCAAAGCCCTTTTTGTAATCTCAAATGGATAAAAAGCAATGGAAGTCAAGATTGTATAGTATTTTAAGAACATTAAGTAGTATAAGTAGAGTTAAGTGTTAGTTAAATATGAGGCCCTTTTTTTTTTCCCATCCAAGTAAAGGATGGTTTTTCCCCGGTCCTCCGCTCAGATGGGGCATACCCACATATGTAAAAGGAGAATCTCCCATGTTTAAAAAAGCAAAGCTGTTTGTAGGTCTAGTTATTTGAGTAAAATTTATTGTTGTCAAGAGTCCAAATTAAGGGGGAATATTAAATTTAAATTTTAAGATGAATTGAAAATTGTTTGTTTAAAAATTGGGAAAATTTAAAAATTAAAATGAGGGTTCAAGGTTAAAAATTTTAAAAAAACTTAGAAAGTGAGGAGATTCAGAAATTTTTGTCACGTAATTTTTTAAGGGCCATGTAGACCCTCGAATAAATCACGTTTTTCTTCATGGAGAGGAAGGGGAGCCTTTTCTGTGACAAACCTCTGGGTTCTTTCACGGCCAAGATTAATGGGAAAAACTTTTTCCCAAACCCCAAAACCAAAATGAAATGCAATGTAGATGCAAATAAGATAGTCTTTAAAAGAAAAAAGTTTTATAAGGGGGTTGCAATTTAAAAAAGTTCTGGTTGGAAAAGGTAGAAGTGTAGTTTGACGGCCTATCAAAGAATCACGGATATCTAGCCATTACTACAAGGTGCATACTATTGCACGGGAGCCCAACAGCCTATCTGAAAGTGATTGAACCGTTGAAAAATTCAAGGTAGGACAGTTTAAATTACCATATTTTTGAATAACAGAAAAAATGACAACAAATATTACTTTCCTATTACAACTTGAATAATTCGAACTTAAATAAAAAAAAGTTTTCTTTTTCTACTAATATGTATATTTAATGCATGTATTAAAGATATTAATGTAGATAATAAGTGCATTATATAAATATGAAAGATATATGCACTAAATAGTGCATAATATTACGATAGATAGAAAACACGGCTGGCCTCCATAAAGGCAACACCCTGAAGGAAACATGCAAATAACATGAAATTTACAACATGCATTAGCGGAAGTGAGACATGCAAATGATTGGAATTTCAGCGAAGACACACATCACGCGCCCGGCACCCCAAAAAACTATTTAAGGCTTGAGATTTCGACGATTTCAAGTTCGGAATTTTGGTTTTTTTTTTTCAAAACGATCATTTATGTCTCGTAGAAACGAAACGCTTTTGATCAAGACCCGAGTTCGAGGAGGAAGGATAGTGGCCTACTGAATTGTGGATTATCTTTCGGGGAAATCGGTGTCGTGTTGGACGAAACCAAACAACTGTAATGGTATGTGCCCATTCGATGCAGGGGGGTACGACAGACCGCATGGTCGATCGCGTCCACCCGTGCACCCCGAAAAAGACAAATTGTGCGCATGGCAGTGCATTGCTGAGTCACATCACGAACCAAAAACGCACATTGGTCTGTAACGCATCATTCAGTGTCTGCGCGTACCATTCGCGCCGTTTACAGCAGAGTGGTTGCCCGCAAGCATCCATTGCTTTGTCTCCCCTTTGACGCAGAACAACGACGTCTCCGCCACAATGGTGCGATAAAAAGAAGAATGTGGGAGGCAGAAGGGAAGGTTTGCCCTACTAACGAGTCACGCATCTGTCTGCAACACCAGATGTCGGATTCGAGTCTGGACACCGGGGGAGAGAGGCGAACACCCCCCCACGGTCCGCAGGGGGTATTATGGTACGGGGCGATTTTGGGATATCCCTCCCTCCAGTATGCAACCGGTACTTTAAACAGCCAGCGCTACATCTCCGAGATGTTGGCCAGTTGTCCTTCCTTACCTTCAAAGTTTGGCCCACCATATTTCAACAGGATATTGCGCGATCACACGTGGCACGTTTCCAAAGGTTCTTCCAATAAAAGATTGAATTTTTTCCCCGGCCCGGGCCTCCTCGGATTTTTCTGATTGCATGTGGTCCAGGGTTGCTCAACGATTGACCCAGATTCCCCCCCAGCTGCCACAACAGATCAACGGAAACGTGTGGAAGTTTTGGTCTCTGTACCCCAAGAACACATAAAAGTCTTTAAATCGTCCGAGGCGTGTGGAAAACGGTGATCTACAACAATGGGGGTACTCTGGCTCGATTCTGGCAGGAACCACACTTCACGAAGTCTTTTATTTAATGGTTTGATACTTGGTCAACATTTATCTACAAAATAAATTTTGTTGTGCTATATCTTGTCTTTCTTGGTGTTGCATTTACGGTGGCTAGCAGTGTATATATATATAATATAGAGAAAAGAGACTCAATCCCTGACTCACTGACTAATCACGATATCTCCGGAACTATTAAACGTACAGACTTGAAATTTGGAGACAGTTTCCTTTCAGAAATAGACATCAGCTAAAAACGGATTTCAAAGTCGAACCCCAAAAGGCGTTGAGGCGCTTATGGGTTATGCAAAATTACCATTTTTTAAAAGATTAGACGTACAGTCTTTTAAAATTGGTAAGCGGATTCCCTTTTTTAAAATAGAGATCCCCTGAAAAAAGGGTTTTGTGAAAATCAAATCCCAAGTAGCACTGTGGGGCTATGGCGTTATACCTAATTATTTCCATTTTTAAACTATTAGACTTACAGTCTTGAAATTTGGTAAGTGGATTCCCCTTTCATAGAGAAGAGATCCGCTAGAAAATAAGTTTTGTCAAAACTGAATGGCAAGTGGCGTTGAGGAGACTTAAGGGGTATATAGATAGTTATTTCCGTTTTTAGATTATTTGACGGACAGTCTTAAAATTTTGAAAGTGGATTCTTTTCCTAGTGTAAAGTTCCACTTCAAAATGGGTTTTCTGAAAATTGAGTCCTAAGAGGCGTTGGAGAGATTTAAGGATGTTATGCATAATTATTTCTATTTTAAGCTGTTAGACGTAAAATCTTGAAATTGAGTAAGCAGATTCTATTTATGGAGTAAAATCCGCTATAAGATGGGTTTTGTGAAAATCTCTTCCTAAGAGGCGTTGAGGGGGCTTAAGGGGCATTATAGATAAATATTTCCATTTTTAAACCATTAGACGTACAGACTTGAAATTTTGATAAGCAGATTCCTTTCATGGAATGAGATCAGCTACAAGTAGGTTGGGGGAAAATTAAACCCCAGAAGCATTGGGGGGATTAAGGGGCATAATAGATAAATTTTGTTTTTCAACTATTAGACCCACCTGCTTAAAAATTTAGAAGGTACCTTTCATGAAATAGAGTTCTTCTAACAAAAAAATTTTGAAAACCGACCCCATAGATGGGGTTGCCAGGGGTTTAAAGGGGAGTTATAGAAAAATTTGTTTTAATTTAACCCATTTAACTTGAAATTTGTTGAGCACGTTTTTTAGTTGAAAAATTTGTAGAAGGATTTTCGGAAATCAACTACAGGGGAAGGGGGGTGTATTGATAGACAAAATTCGGTTTTTAAACTACTAGGACTATAATAATAAAAATTGGTTTGCATGTTTCTTTAGTTGAATTGAAATCCGCTAAGAATATTCTCAACGGGGTTACGGGGCATATTGATGATAAAAATTCATTCCGTTTTTGCTCTATTAGATTTAGACTTGAAATTTAGCATGCATGTTTATTTTACAGAGTGATCTACTGAAAGTTGTTTTTGCGGAAATCTGCTTGATTACTGGGTTAAGTGAGTGCAAAAATTCTTTATACTTCTTTTTTAGATATTAATAGAAATTAGAAATTATAATTTTTGTCCTTTTTTATCAATAGGTAAGAGTTACAGCTATAAATATATTTTTCAATACAATTGAATTCGTAATGCTGGATATCAATAATTTATATATATGTATATATGTAAAAAGTATATATTTATACAACATCTTGAAATACCCATTGAAGCTAGTGGGTAATGGCATAGTATATATATATATATATAACTTTAAATTACATAAATTCGTTTCAAAGATATATGTATGATTTAAAATTCTGAGTGTTAAAATTTGGTAATTTTTTATGGTCGCAAGAAATGTAAAAGACATTTGTGTAAAACATTTTATTTTAACAGAAATATTGAATCAATATTAGTTGTAGTACTCTTAAAATTTTCATCTTGTTCAGAAAAGATAAATATTTTTTATAATGTTTTACTTAATATGATTAGAATCAAGTTTGATTAATATTTATTTGGCTATTTTATTTTAAAAACTTTATTTAAATTGAGTGAAATGTAGGAAATGAAATATTTCTTCAGGACACTCTAACAGATAATTTGTAAAGATCTTTTTTTAAAAAAACTTCCTTAAAAGGGATAAGCTTTTTAAACTTTTCTTTTTTTGAGAAAAAGCCTCTAGCAAAGCTTCCAAATTTTTTATTTCAAAAAAAAAATAGTGTATTGCTATTTATCTACTCTAAAACTACTGAACTTTTCTTAGTTTCCATCAAACTTTTTTGATGTTTCGTAAGGGCTAGAAATGTTTATCATAGTGAATTTTATCTTCCGGAATCTATAAAGATCGAAAATAAAATCCATATGGATATCTTTTCCTTTAATTTAGTTAGTTCAGTGAAAATTGTTAGAGGCTACTTTTAACAACTTTTCAAGTGGTATTAAAGATAATATTTTTTTTAAATAAAAAAGATGGAAGATAGCTTTTATATGATTGAAAGCAAAATTGATCTCTTTTTTGCATGTAATTAGTTCAATATAATTTTTGAAGTTGAAATATTAGTCTTTGATATAGGCTGTATTCAGAAAGGAATAGATTAAAAGTTCATTTTGTGTAACAGGAAAAAATCCTTCAGCTTCGAGAAGCTTCAAAAGAATAAGTGTAATGAAAAATTAAGGGAAATCACCCATGTGACGGCCTGTTTTTTTAAGCATTCTTAGGGATTTTTTTTTTTGAAGACCAGTAAAAAGATAGAAGTTTTTTTATAATTTATTTATATGTATTCTAAGAGTATTTATTATATGAATGTTTAGCCTAAAATATCCAATAGAACGTGAGCTATAGAGCTCTGAACACACCCACCTCGAAAAACTCGACGCTCTCTTCCTCCCCAATATAAATTTGAAATCATTCGGTCAAACGATTCTTGAGATATGATGGAGGAAATTTTGAACAACACCAGTTTTGAGAAAAACGTATTTAAAGTTCTAAATCTGATTAAAACAATAAAAATCTTAACTTAGCACTACGAACAGCTGCTCTTGTAACACCTGCTCTTTATAACGACTTCGAATTTTAAAAAAAAAATCTTTTTACCACCGTATTCTAGACATGTTAAGAAAGCAATTTATGAAAAAAAAAAAGTTTTTGATTTTTTGAACCGATCACATGGGTGAAGTCCATTTACTGCATAGCATAAATGCCTTTGTTGATTTCAACTTACGTTGATCTGTGAAGCTACACGAGGGCTACCGTCAATGTATTCGTAATTTTGAACCATAGTCAAGTGACAAGGACACGAAACATGAGCTAGCACACTTCTTGTTCCAAAGTACCAACCAACTGACCCTTAACCGATTTGACGTGTATCAACCCTTTTAAGCAATGGGTCTTTAGTGGCTCCAGTTTGCGAACACGCAACTCAACAACGCCAAGAACGAGTTCATGGCCATGACCACTTGGTTACCATAGAATGCTTGAATTCGGCCTAAATAATATAATGAAAATAAATACCGTTTTAGTTTTTAAACAAATGTTGATTTTTTTTAAGTATCCATTAATTAACCATTCATGCAGGGATGGGCAGACTTTTCCAGGGCACTGGTTATTTCTAATTTTTTAAAGATGTTGCTTCTCACTCTGTGGTGTGTTGAACTGAGGAAAATTGTCTAAAATATTAATTTTATGGCTTAAAAATAAATACGGAATGTGTACTTACCCCTACATAACTACAATACGAAACTTTTAAATCCGCGTTCAAAGTAAAACGCATGATGCAAAATTAATAATAATAGCCACACACACATTACAACATCAAATTATGCATTTAATATCAAATAATTCAAAATAAATTAAAAGATTCATTTTTACCTAAAGTTAGTTCTCGTAGTTATAGTCACTACAAGACATTGTTTGCATACATGTTCGCCGATTTTGAATATCTCGATGTATAATTACTAACTGATAAATCTTGCACTGGATTCTAAGTGATCGTAAAAATACTATGTAATCGTTGAAAGAGCTGTTTTTACACATGTATGTAGAGTCAAACCACCATGTTAAAGGGGAAATGCAACCTTTTTAAAAAATTGGGACATTTTTACTTCGTCCTTTAAATTTCCCAAAAAATTCTTAGGTTCTGAATTAAGTGCTTTTAAAATAATGTCATTTTGCAGGTGAAAAACTTCGTTTTCCTCAAGAGATATAAAGACTATATATAATTTATATTTCTATTTATTACTTTTACATAAACATTGCCCAACGGGGTTTTCAAAATGTGCCTTCTGAAAATTTTTTAAAACCAAATTTATTTTTAATGGTCTTAGGATTTTTAGTAAATGATTTAAATCCCCAAAAATGAATTGGTGGCAAATTTGATCGCTTTTTGGGGCCCCCCGGCATTCAATGCAATAAAAAAAGTGTTTTATTTTGGGGTCATGAGATCTGAATTACAGTAATTGAATAAAATTCGTGGGAATGGGAACCAATAGTTCACAAAGGAAATAAAAGTTTTTTAAAACAAAACACCCCTGAAACAAAACCCCTAATCATCTAAAAACATTTTATTCTACGTCTTGCTTAAAGTCCCCGGAAATGACATTTAAAGAGCAAAAAAAACCTTGGGAAACTACAATGTGAAAAAACCCTTTTATCGAACGATGAAAAAATTTATAAAAAACTTTTTAAAAAAAATTGTTTCGGGTTTTTTCCATCGACAAAAAAATTCTTTACTTTTTGTCAAACACTCTTTTTTGCTTTTTTAGGATTAGTTTATAAGAAAATGGAAAAAAAACTTGTCCCCTTTTTTAAAAAAGGGCCCCATCCCAAACATGTAAATGGATTGATTGATATCTGTGCCAAAAGCACAAGGCTGTAAGAGGAAAAATTTTAAAAGATTTTTTTTCGTGGAAAGCTATTCAGAAAAAATTTGGTAAAAACTAGAGATGTGATTTTTGAGGGTACATCCCAATCTTTTGAATTTTTTTGCATAAAAAATAAAAACTTTGGTTAATGGAAAAAATTTCTAAAAAAAAACCTTTTTTTCTTTCTTAAACAAAAGAAAAGAAAAAGTTTTTTAAAAAAGTTTTAAAAAGATAAAAAAGGCTTTTAAAAAAGTTGTAGCTTCTTTTAGAACAGGGGGTAAAATGGGTAGTCCCAGTGATTACAACATCGCACTCCAGACCGGGTGGCCTGGGTTCAATGCCCGATGCTATCAAAAATCCTCCAGTACATAACAGGTATGCGCTCGTTAAACCGGGGTTCCAAAAATCTTGTGGGCTGGAAACCCCCGGTGCATTTGGGCTGGAAAACCCCCCAAATTTTCCCTGCCTAAATTGTGGAGGTAGAGATCGGTGTTGTCGCCGTCTTTGTCGCTTTGGGGGTTTCGCCCAGCTAATTCCGCACCTGTGGCGTGCTCAAGGCCAGCAACAGGGCGTTAAACTAGCCCCTTTCCACGATGAATTTTGTGGGGCCCCGGGTCTGACTACGTCAAACAGGTGGCATTAAAAAAACAACAGATCAGGGGGTTGGGGTTTTTCACTTTTTGGGGGAGAAGAGCCGTTTAAAAGGAAAAAAAGATGAGGAAAGTGGACCCCCCGGGAAACCCCGGGGGGAGGATCCCAAGACAGACGCACTCCAGTTAACATCTTATTTTATAATATTTAAATAAAGCTTTTTACACAAAGTAGCATTTTCCAAAATTAAGTACCATTGTCACAAAGTATCATCATGTTGGAATTAAGATTTTAAGCGTTGTGAAAAAAGATTCTTGCGAATAATACCGTTTGAACTTTATTATGAAATTTCATGTTTATTTTAATAATAATTAAAATTGACTTCTCGATTGCCCCTACATGTAAGAGGGATTTCAATTATCTTTTAAGGTATCCGACTACGTTCGGAACCGTGATTTTAAAAAAGTTCATAAATGTATAATTTTCATGATATTTAGTGACACTTAGATTAGAATACATGTATAAAATTGTTTTAAGGACATTATGACAAAAAAAATTATTTAAATACAATATTTTGGCAAAAAATTAACCTAGAATAACCTTTTTTCCAAATGTTCTCCTTTTGTAAAAAATGCTTCTATTGTATTAATAATTTGCCTGTATATAGCTCAGACCTCTGTACAGAGGCTCAACTATGAGTTTTGAAAAATTCACATTATTTTCAGAGTTACAACCATTTGAAATAATTATCGGCGTATTTTCTTAAAATTTCTCCCTTCTGTTTTCGTAAAATGTGGATAAACCCACTTCCAAGTTATGCACTTCCAAAATTCTAGTTGAGCCTCTGTACAAAGGTTTGAGCTGAATGCAGGCAAAATACTAATACAATACAAGCATTTTTTACAAAAGGAGAACATTTTGAAAAAAGATTATTCCAAGTTAATTTTTTGCCAAAATATTGTATTTAAATAATTTTTTTTTGTCATAATGTCCTTAAAACAATTTTATACATGTATTCTAACCTAAGTGACACTAAATATTATAAATATTATCCATTTACACGCTTTTGCAAAATCACGGTTCCGAACGTAGTCGGATACCTTAAGGGGACATGGCACGATTTAAACAAATATTTTAATTTAAGGATTTTCAAAAAAATTTTGGGTTGCCTCCTATGTGTGTATACTATGTAAAACAGATTTTGTGCTCAAAATTTCATAAAAAGTTGGCCATTTAATTTTTTAAGGAAAAAACTTAAAATTGTGAAGTGGTTTTAAAATGCTACTCCTCCCACAAAAGTTTACCTACCCGTTTGAAATTTAATTTACAAGTACGTCCAACTATGTATTAGAAAAGTTGGTATGGGTTTTGCGATAACACGAATCGTATTTGTACAATACTTATTTTATTAATCCTTATTGAAAATTCCTTAAAAAATTTGCAAATTCTAACTTCAATTATTTTTTAAAAAGTAAGTATTTCTTTGATTCAAAAATGCATACCAACTTTTGTTACATGTACTATTAACAATAGGTAAAAAAAATTCAAAGAATTAGGCCAATAGAAAAAAAACCTTAGCATTTTAAATGAAGACAAACTAGTTATTTTACCTTTCTGAGATAAGTAAGTTTAAAATTTTGATTTGGCATGGGATGGGAATAAAAATGAATGTAAAAGCTATCATAATTCTGCGTTTCTTAAGTTTAGAATTTTCAAATTATGTGAGGTTATAGAAAGGGGTATAAAAAAAAT
>BMAV01026466.1:110153-128867 GCA_019973955.1 Trichonephila inaurata madagascariensis | reverse complement strand
CCTGTGTTGGTGACATCCGCAGAGAAACTTTCAGCTTTTATAAAATAACGAAGGTCTGGCAGTCGTGGGCTCTTGGGCTATAAGATGAAATCTTTAAATAAATAAGTTTTGTTTTAGAAGCAACACCATGGTTCTTAAAAATTATTATTGCTTACTATGCCCTGCCAAAGCTTTTTATGGACTGAGGAGGGTTTTAAAATCTAAATTTCTTTCACGAAACACAACATTTTTAATTTACAAAATTATTATTAGATCAGTTCTGACACATGCATCAGAGACTTGGACAGTAACAAAACTGGAAGAAAATCAAATGGCATCTTTTGAGAGAAAAATACTTCGAAGTATACTTGGAGATGTAAGCGAAAACAATAGCTGGAGAAGAAGATACAACTTTGAATTATACAGAATTTATAAACAACTTGACATTGTTAAATACATAAAAATAAATGGAATGAATTGGATGGCCCATATCATTTGAATGCCAGATGATAATGTTGCTAAAAAGTACTGCAGTTCAAAGTCACTGGGATTCGGAAGAGTGGAAAACCAAGGCTGAGATGGGCAAACTCAGCGGAATCAGACTTTGGGACTATAAAACGAGAAAACTCTGAGAACAAAAGTAAACAAGTGGTCATTATGGAGGAAACTTCAAAGGAAGGTACTCGCACACAAGGGGCTGTTTTGAGAGATACGATGATGATTATACCCTGCCTTTCAATAAAGTAATGAAAAAATGAATAATTGAACAATATTATAAACATTTCCAAACCCTTAATTTTGATTTCTTTAGATTGTGATTTACTCAAATTTATACAATTTTTAAAAAAAAATCTTTTACAGTGTTTAGTTTTTGAAGGAACAGAAAATGTTAATGAGTGTAAAACCTCATTTAAATAAAAAAGTATATCAAATTTCTCAGTACAACAATCTCTATTGCAACTGCTAACCTTGCCCTTCAGGTGCATATGCATATACATACAAACGGTTCTCTGATATCTTTGTAATCTTGTTTCATAGACAATCTGATTCTTCTTTCGAAAAACTGTCAGACAACAGTATCCAAGCGGTCATGACTGTGGACTCATGTTCAGATTTGTTGAGTTGTGGGTTCACATCATGGTGCACTGAAGAACTGCCAAATAGAGGGGCTGGTGCCTGTTAAATATGTTATGGCTTTAAGTCCTCACATTGTCATGGTAAGGAAGTATGGAGCCCCAGCTCAGGATTGGATTCGTCACTTGACCATAGTTCAAAATTATGAGGTTTTTTTAAAAAAATTTTTATCAATAATCTAGTGTTGCCTCAAAAGGCGGCATAAATAAAAGTAAAATCAAAACACAAAAGTCTGCCAGCACTGTCCAATAGAAATAGTTACCCATGGACCTTTGTAATCCAGATTTCAAAAGCTATAAAATTAAGGAATAAACTTTAACAATTTTTCTTCCTAAATAATTATGTAAGGTAAATTTAACTTGTTTTTGAATAAGAACCTTATGAAATTAGCTATAGCCATGAACAAAAGCAGGTTAAAGGCAAAAAAATGTCATGCAAAATATTAAAATGTATATCTCAGAAATGAGAACCAATTTCACATTTTATGAATATTTTTCAAATTCACAAAAATACGGTCACTTAAATTTGTTAAAATCCCAACCCACCACAAAGTTTCTTTTTCAAAAATCATTGTTATCAAATAACAAAGGTGCTTAAATATAATTTCATGTTTTCCTGTAATTAACAAATTGATACGGGAAAAATATTATTATTTAGTTCATTATCAGTTTAATTTTGAAAAGAAATGGCAAAGATAAATGTGTTGTTTCTGTACTAGAAAAATTTGAAAAATGAAGGAAAAGAAGCAGATATTTAAAATGGCTAATTACTAGTCAATAAAGACAGAAAAATGAACAGCTTAAAACCTTTACAAAATTGGATACATAACCTAAGAAACATTATTTACTCCCATAGGATAATGCTAAATATAAATTATAAAGAGATCAAAGATTTTAACAATTTAAATCCTTTTTGAAAAGTTCATTTTATAACAATTTTATATTTAACAGAAGGTCAATTCTGATTAAATTTTAAAAATAAGTAATATGTTTTTAAATTTAACTTTGAGTTTCTATAGTAAATTAAAATTATTGAAATTCTCAATATATTTTAATCAAGCATTTTATAGAATGGTAAAAAAAACACCTGAAAGCAGTAACAAATTTTGTTTACTGGAAAAGCAAGAGAAATACTGACATAAATTTATATGCTAAAATTAAAGAATAAAAAAAAATAAATAAAAAAAACTCCAGTAAAATCAAACTGAAGCCATATTTAAAAATATTAATTACCAGCATCAGACTTTTTGAAAGGATGCTCATTTACACTTCCGAATTAATTTCTTTATTATATATTTTAGTTAACTTCATTTTAATATAAACTATATTAAAAAGTTTTTCATAACCATTTTGTGATTTTATCTGAAATTTTATATAACATAATCAAATAACATTAAAATACAGTTAAATCTGTCTTCAAATTCATACATTTCATCTGTGAAACTCATTGTTATGTCTTCTGACTCACACAACTTTTTAAAAAAAATGATGAAGATATAAATTTAGTTAGTAGTGAAATCACTTGGTTTGTCAATTTTTTAAACCAAATCTAAAGCAAAAGTTCGGATTAAGTTTTTTTAAAAACAAATTTTATAAAAAAATAATTTAAGAATTTAAATGAATTAAAATGATAGCATTAGGAGAAAGTTCTTTGAATTGTAAAAAGAGAAGAAATATACTTACAGTCCCCCCGTTGTCCCCTTCTTACTCTTTTTCGTGTGTTTTTTCCTTTCTTCCCTAAAAAAAAATCAACATTCTATAGATTAATTTTTAGAAATGTAAATAATTCAGCTTGGTTATAACATTTAATTACCATACATACATATATACAAAAGCATTCTTGAAAGACTCAAAAAGCTTCTTATTCATATAAAAAAACTTGAAACACAAAAAAAAATATTTTGTTCAAGTATTTTTTAAAGTATAACAGTCTAATTTTTTAATCTTTTCAGGGAAGCATTGGAGGAATACAAATTATTTTGGTTAGCCAATAAGAAAAAAAAATATGTAGAATTTATGGTTAAATTTCACCAAATATTGAATATTTTATAAAATTAAAGGTCATTTCATGAAATTAATGAAATGCTTGAAACTTTTTGAGACATTAAACCTTTATAATTTGGTTCAATAGAAATGGATATAAGATTGTAGTTTAATTTCTTCCGTGAAATGATAGTGCTATCACATAGCAATGGCATAAATAAGATAATCAAACTTTTCCTTAAGCTGAATGCCTGATCACATTTTTTTGCATTCCAAATGGAGACACTAAAGTAATAAATTTATGTCAAATGAAAATAAAGTAATAAATATAACAAAAGAAAATTATTTTTCACAGAATTTTGGAACTTATTATCAAACAAATGTATCGAATTGAGTTTAAAAACTGATTATCTTTTATTACTTACAAGACCTTGCTTAATCAACATTATTGAAAAATGCTTAAAATTATTTGCTTTACTTTGAAATTTCTAGAGCTTTAGTTTCAATTTGAAACATTGTTGGATTAGTTGATTTTCATCTCTTGAAGATGCATGATTAACTCCTATAAATGAGTAATCAAATTTACCAAATATGTTATTTGCCAGCCAATTTTAATGATTAAATGATGGCATAAACTTTGCTTTTGATTTTATAGACTTAGTTTTACTTCACAAATTATTATTATTACCTTTACTTATGCATCTTACTTTTGGAAAATAAAAAAAAATATCACATAATTAGCATCCACAAAGTTATTTAAAAACATGTTGAATTATGGGTAGTTATCTTCTCTGCCTGATTTCACACTACAACCAAGTCATATATGTCAAATGGGTGCTGGTAACAGGATAAACAGAGATGGAAACTTTAACAGTGATCTGATAGGAAAAATTAACATCTTTTTCATTAACTTCAGAATCTGAGGAGGTAAAATTAAGTTTTCCTGCAATTGGCAAGTCTGTTTTCACTGGCTAAAACTAGCCTTCATACCAGCAGATCTCAAACCATCATCAGATGAAAGAAATTTGGTAAGGACAGTTCATTTCAAAGACCATTATAAGTCTTGATGAAACTTCATGTAGAAACACCAAGAAAAGGTAGCAGGGCAACCTTGCCAACAAAACATTATAGAAAATATGCAAATAACATATTGTAACCTAACAAAGATTATCTGAATATTGTGAGATATATAAATACTGAGCATGTATGATGACAGAACATGGTGGTGTACATTTTTCCTCTCTTATAATTGAGCAAATGTTTTGTGTTTGCATTGCATTAGGTTGTAACATATGAAATGTCCGATTTTTACACATTTACTTTAAATAAGTATCTCTTTTTAAAACAAACTTTATTAATCAAAAATAAGAACCATTAGCTTCAACACACTTAAGCCAATGGGAAACGAGTTTTTTTAATGCTGGTATCATACAATTCAGCATCCCCTGGATTTCAGAAGCATTTCTCCTGTAGGAAGTTATCCAGATGTTTGAAAGAGTGATAATCTGTAGGTGAGAGGTCTGGTGAATATGGTGAGTGGTCTAGAGTTCCGTAGCCCAACACGTTCAACTTTGATGAGTGATCATTGAAACAAGCAGTCTAGCATTATCTTAGAGAAGAATTGGGCAGGCTCTTTATAAGCAAGTTTCTGATGCACCTGGTTTTAGAAAGTTGTGATGGATCAAACAGATTGGTAACCATCAAATAGTCACCATAAACTTATTTTGATGCAGTTTGGTATTGGGAAGAGTTGTGAAGCTTTGTCAGCATCCGGCCACTGCGATGAAAGTCCCCAATTGTCATACAAAATCCACTTGTCATCACAAGTCACAATTCGGTTAGGAAATGGATAATTTTGGTTGTGAAGATGAAGATGTTTCAAAAAGTTCATTTTTTCTATTGGCATTCAATTCACAAGGAATCCATTTATCCATTTTTTAAAATTTTGCTTATAATTTTAGATGACGGGAAATGGTTGTAGGAATTACGCCTAGTTCTGCATAGTCTCTAATAGTATTGCCAGGATTTTGTTCAACTATCACTCATAGGACTTCATTGTACACAATTATCTCTGACCTGCATGATCTTCATTTGTGAGACTTGTCACCAGATTTGACCTTAGCTTACCAGCGTCGAATGGTACGTTGATTTGCTGAGCCATTTACCAAATGCGGCATTGATGATTTGAGCAACTGCTGCAGCATTATGATCACTCTCCCACTCATATAAAAATAATACTCTAAAATCTCAAGAATTCATCTTATGATCAAACATACAAAATTATAGAAAAATTACAATATTTTAAATTAAAACATATCAAATGAGATAGAGAAAGGTTTTAGATTTAAAATGATATATAACACATGAATATATGAATTAAGTTTTATTTAAAAAAAGCTCAAAAGTGCATTAGTGAAAATCGAACATTTCGTATGTTACAACCTTCTAGATGCAATTTTAATAATTTTTAATAAAATTGTTGAATTAAAGATAGTTATCTTCCCTCACTACTATCACACAACCAAATCATATGCACAGAATAAGTGATGATAATACAACTAACTCCATAGACTATTCAAATGCATGGTTTGATAAAGTATTGAAAGTGTTAAGAACTTTTAGTTTAATTGTATCTATAATCATTTGAAACAGATTGAATGCTTTAAATGAAATCTTAAATATATTTAAAGATACTGTGATATCAAAAATGCAAATCAATGCCAAAAATGTTAGACTAAATTACAGCAATACATAATTATTGAATATTTATAAATGTACTTACTCTTTCTACTTGAAAAATCACTACCATTTTCATCATCATCATGATCACTTTCAAACATATCTTTAAATCTAGATAAACACAAAAGTTTGAAAATACAAATAAAACAAAAATAATAAATGATGCTATTACATATGAAAGAGAAGACAAAAAATTGTAACAACTCTTTATTCTTTCATTCTTACTGAAGAAAAGGGGAGGGGGAACTACAAATATGAAAAGAAATTGAGAGAAAATACAATAATTTTTTTTAGGATAATAATTTCTTCAATAAAATTTTATTAAAATATTTATCCAACAGAACTAATCTATGTAAAAAATTGCATTTTATGTGATGAAGCATGTGAAATCCTTTTCAATTCATTTGTAACAAAATTGAATCAATTTAATCAGATTCCATTTTAATTTATCTGTAAGATTATAATAACTTTATTTTTGAATTTTTTTAACATTAATTTATATTTGCAATTGAGATCAGAAATCAAAATACATTTAAAATCATTTTTTTTAAATTTACGATACAAGTTCATTAAAACATCCCCCCCCGCCAAAAAAAAACCATTAAACAAATTATCTTTGTGATTATTGATTAAATAGATAGGAGAGGTGGAGTGCTTAAAGATTAAAAATTTAATATGAATCTACGATTTTTTTAATCAATATGTCATAATATTTCATATTAAGATAAAATTTATTTTAAAACTCAAAACAAATACATGCATTTAAAAAAAATATATTTTACAATTGAAGAAATAAATCACTAATTATTTCATACAACTGAATTCATGAAATATCAATATTTTGTTATTCCAGCTTAAAAAATTAAGTCCAGAAATTTAAATCCTAGTTCAAAATTTCACTTCGTTTTAAAATCAGTATAAGCAACATTACTATTCTCATTCAAAGGCAAAAACATAAAAACATATATTAGAATATATTTCAAGCATTTTTCTTAGAGTTAAGAGGAATTAAATTAATTAAGAATTCTTCAACTGAAACTTTGGCTGGTAGTGAGAAACTTAAACCTTTTAAATGGATAAACCTTTTTAAATGTATAATGATAAATGTTTAAGAGATAGCAAGCAAATAATTAGCTATTCAAGTAAATCTTTCTTGGTATTAAATTTATCTGTACTTCCTGCAACAAGTTATATGATTTGCTGATTGAATTAATTTCCATAAAATCCAAAACCATTTGATCCAAAATATAACATTTAATTTTCAATTAATCAAAGTTACGACAATTAAAAGATATTTTGTATTTGAACTAAGTGATTCATAACAATTAGCATAATCCTTTGTAAAAGATATACAGAAATTTGCTGATCATTAAAACAGTCTACACAATTGGAGTGATTATTTATCAGATGTATCATTGATATTTTAAGAGAGTAAAACATTAAATGTTGACAAACATGTAAAATGTATATTTTTACACAACAAATTAAGCTTTATCTAAACAATCTTTATACTTGCAAGAAATGTTGGCATGTTTTATTTTAATATAACTGTTAATTCATTACAAAAAGCAAAATCGGAAAATCTAAAAAATAATGTTATTGAATTAACCTTTTAGATGCATTTCTTTTTTTTCTCCCATAGCCCATGCAGCAATATAAATGTGGTGCAAAACGAGATGAACATATACCAATCTTGCAAACAGGACATGGAACTACTGCTTGAGATCCTTTAAAGTTAGCCAAAATATCAGATCCCACATCAAAACCATCTCTAGCAGGATCATAAACTTCTGAAAATATAGAAAGAAATCAAATAAAAAATTTATTCTTAAAAAAAAAAAAAAAAATGCAGCAACCCTTTATATTCTAATTGATATCAATGGGGAAGGGGAGAAAAAGAAAAGAAACTTTTTTTAATTATAAGTCAGATTTAACACAAGTTTATAAAAGAAGATAAATAAAAAATACACATTTAAAACAAAAACTAAAAATAATTTTTAAATGCAAGTTACAAATTAATATAGGTGCAATTATATAAAAAAAGAAAAGAAAGAAAAACAATTCTAAGTTTTACATTTTTGTCACAGCTGAACAAAATTGGAATCAATGTCAATGGCTAATGGACCTAAATTATAACATCAAAGGATTTATTAATTCAATTAATAATTCTCAATAAACTAAATAACTTCTAAGAATGAATTTTTTCATTATGAAATCTAAATTTTTAAATTTTTAATTTAACACTATAAAATTAGCCTAAATTTTAACTTTACAAAATTTTATTTTAGTTAAGGGAATTTAAAAATTTATCTTCTGATGTTAAATACTGTCTGCTGCACTTCAGTTATGGAGGTCAAGTTTCCGAGTTAGGGAGGAGGGTAAAATGTATTTCTCTTAATGCTAAATAAATGTGAAATACTTGATAAAAAAAAATTCTACACACAATAACTTTAAAAACTACCAGAACCAAACAGTAGTAATTTTTCTTCAGCTCTAATTTGGGTAATTTTTTTCCTACTTCAAACACACACACAAAAATGAAAAAATATTATGAATTATTAAATGCTGATTCAAAAGATATTAACAGTAACACATCAAAATTTTTATATTCATGAACTTCTCAAGATAGAAAACATTCTAAATTCAAAAATTTATGCAATTTTCCCTCTTAATTCTTAAAATTTCAATTTTAAATTTATGATGACCAATTTTAGAGTTATAAGTAGTTATAACGTATTATTTTTTAATTATGAATTCATTTATCACATGGCATTAAAAAATGAAGAAAAACTTATGAATGAATTACATGAAATAACTCAAAATATATTGTACTCTAACAGTTTTTTCTGGAGAAAAAGAAAAGGGGGGGGGGGCCGCGGAATCAGATTTTGTAATGACAAAACTCTGTTTTAATATTAAATAATATCCATGAGAATATAGTAATTTAATTCCTATTAACCCATAATTTTATCAACAGGGATGAGAATTAGAAGTTATTCAGAGTTTCCAGCAATTCTTTTTTTATGATTGTATATAAAGCTCTATGCAGTAAGTTAAAAAGCTGATTTTAAAAGAAAAGTTTTAATATTGCATGCTAAATAAAAATTTAGAAATAAAGAATATAGTATAAAAACTAAACATCTTTAATAATAAAGAAACAATGAAAAATCTGGCTATTGAAGTTGATTTCAATCTCTTATAGTTATATTTTGTAATATTTAACAATTAAAATGTAATTCTAATATGCATGTTTTAGTAAATTTATTACAAAATATATAAAGAATAATCTTACAAATCTAATCCAAATCATATATTGTTCATCTGAGAATTATGTCGTAAGTGTGCGGTGGTACTCCTATGAAACCACCTCCCCCCTCGTGGAGGGGGGGAATGTACTGTAATTTTTTTTAAGGTATTTTCTCTGTTCTTAGGTTCTATACATAGCACTTATTAATTTTATTTTGAAAAATTCAGCAAATTTATTTTTCTGCACGTCAAAGGGTTAATAAGATGTCACTACCAAATTGTGCATGCCAAATATGATCACTTAAATATTAATAAATTACCAATGTTACTATTAAAAATGACTTTATTATTAAAAAAGACATTTTCTCTGACATTTATTTTTTACATGACATAGAACTTGTGTCAAATATATATCTTTAAATAGTAGTAATAAAGATGCAATTCAAATTTATCTATGAAACTGATTCAAAATGTATTAATACTTTTATTACTTAATTTTGATAGAACAGTAAGTTTTTAAAAACATTTTAAATGTATTTTAGCCACTGAAAGCAGCTGATAATTTGGCAAAAAAAAAAAAAAAAAAAAAAGAGATCCACATAGCACTTAAACTACCAAAAGTGCTTCACACAAACATTTATATACAGATATATGTATGAAATATTTAATCATAAATTAAAAAAAAATTATGCTTACGAAATCTTCCCTCTCTTTAAATGTCAGGAACACATAGAAAAAACAAAAATAAAAATTACAATTTATGTACAATAAATATTAAATATTTATAACTTGCTAAAACTAACTTATTAACAAAAAAAAAGACAGCCATCTATAAATTTTAGCATTTTAATTCTATTTTGTTTTATGATATAATTTTATATAAATACACACACACACACATGCATGTGCATACATACAGATTTTATAACACAAAATTTGATCCAAAGTTTTCTGGATTGGAATCATTAAAATTTATAATTTTTATATTTTATTAGATTGCTATCATCTTCAACATAATTTCTTCGGTAGCTGTGTTTTGATCTCATTATTTTACTGAAAAAAATATCTTATTTTTTTTAACGAACTTATACTTATATTTGAATTTTCTCAACAATTTTAAAATGTCAGTTTTTAAATTTTAGTTCTATTTTTTTAAATAAAAAGAATTTTCAAGGATGTTTAAATAAGATGACAGATAATAGCCATTGAACCTTAAGTAAAAAATACTTATATAAAGTATCGCACAAATTTTCTTTTTAAAATTATATTTCTCTCTCTCTCTTTCTCTCAGAAAGTCTGTTTCACATATTTTAATAGGAAACCATATGTTAATAAATGTTTATATGAAATTTGAAAGAATAATTATAAGAGATAAATAACCACATATCATTAGAGATATAGATAAGGGATTGACTTCAAGTATTTAAGTATATTAAATTGTATTTTTATTTTAAAAATTAGTTTTCAGATGAGAATGATGATACATAGCTTTTGCATAGGACTATCAGAACACTTTGTTTTCAAAGTATTAAACTTAAAAATATAGTAATTATTAAAATTTAATTAACATATATTTCCATCACAGAAATTCAATTCCTGTTCTTTTTAAATCAAGAGGCGAGGGCTATAAGAATATTTTTAAATACAATTGGAATGCAAGGAAAATATCACTAACTTACAATATATATATATATATATATATATATATATATAGTCACACAAAATCCTGAAACATACAGAGAAGTGAGTGGGTAAATCTTACCCTCTCTCACTGAGCTCGTAAATCTTACTACTTTTATCCTTATTTTCAATAGAATCATTTTATTAAACTAATAAAACAAATATAATGATTTTATTATTTTAAAATTTGACACCATCTGATAAGGATATGGTTAAAAGAAATTTTATTACGAAAATAGTTACAATTGGTACTTATGCACTACCACAACCATATTGGAAATATTGAATAAAACCGCACAGATTCTAAAAACTGAATACGCTGACAGAAATATGGAGTGTGTAATCAAAAAATATTAAGTAATTATAAATAAATAATAATCAATAAAAGAAAAAAATAACTAATTTTCACTACAGTTTTTATTTTACTATTATTAATTTTATATTTTATTATTATAAATAATTGTTATAACAATAATTATATGTAATAATACTATTAATATTATTATTAAATATTATTTAAGGATTAGGTAAATCCCAGTTTTGCATTTTAGTATTTGAGATTGCCATATCAACGAACAGTTAGGCTTAGAATGGTGGCAAGCAGAGAAATATGAAACAAAGCACATGGCTGCCAATTCAGAAGCTATGACATACGTGAAATCGGGGTTGCCAGTTTGGTCAGTTATCTTGAAAGTCGGCATAGTAGCAATAGTACCCATTTTTTCAATGTTCTCATGCATTGAGCTTGATAAAAGATATCTGGTGATTTTATGAATTGATACTCAGTCTAATTTGATGTATCTAAATGATTAAAAAATTTGCTTGAAATTTACTAACTATTCTTCACACACTGATTCGTTAATATTTTAATTGATTCTCATCAAAACTTAACTAACACTAAGATACTACCCTGTTTTTTTAATTAATTGCAAAAGTCCCAAAGTAATTTGAAGAACTCAAAACAATGCCTTTATATTAACATTCTCTAAATGATTTACCAGTGTTTTTCTAGAAAAATTGTATAGGACAATTTACTTTTTCTTTTTGAAGTTCAGTCAAAACCAGATGCAGCATTTTTATTTATCAGTTTATTAGCCTTTAATCACAAAAGAGTTTAAACTTTTTTCATAGTGTAAAAGGAGAAATTACAATTTCCTAAATGAAAAGTAAATATATCAAAATTCATTTCTTCTCCACCCTCAAGCTTTGATCACCTTTTAGGAATAAAACTGTTTTTCTTTAGGTTTAACATCTCACTTTTTTTTAACATTCAGAATAAATGTAGTTAGTGCATTAATTAATTTTACTCATGAAAAGGCCATATTCGGCCAAGTTGCATCGAAATGCATCAATTTTCAAAAACAAGTGCATTAAGCGAATAATCATTACAAATGCATATCTGTGATCTAAACAAAAAGTGAAGGAAGGATGAGCGTAAAAGTTTTTGAAAGATTAAAAGTGGTCTAAAATAGGAAAGATCACTGGGATTATCAGGAAAAAAATATATATATTTTTTTTTCCAAAGTTGATAAACCCTATGAGAAAGTGAAAATATTTTTTGAGTAAATTAGGATCCTTAACTTTAAATCAGGTATTTGTAAAAAAAATCTATTTTTTTTTTATATCTAAACTTCTAACTTAGTTGAAGTTGTGATTATTGAAATAACAGCATCAAAAAGCCTATAAAACATGAAAATGATCAGCATATAAATGCAAAAATTTATCAATACAACATTTGTAAAAACACTCAAGACAGTTTAATACAGTTAATAAAAAAGCAATTCTACTAATATAACATGCCATAATATGTCCAGTTAATAGGGAAGATGCAACTGATAATAGAATGTTGTTGATGGTTTTGGGACTTAATGAGCCATTTTTTAAGTGGATAATAACAAGAGGGCTAAGTACCATAATGTAAAATGTCAACATATAGTGCATTGGCTTTTTTCCTGCACACACACACATCAACAGTGAAATCAAAACTTCATTTAAAAAAGATCACACAATCTTACGTTATATACATTTTATATTATTTGAACTTCCTCAAAAACAGGTAAAATATTTATGTTTACCTAAAGAAAATTCCTAAGAGCAGAATACAAAATCCAGAGTGTAAAAAATTATAGTATTTATGATATGAACAGATACAATTAAGTCACATGGGGAAAGTAAAAAAAATTAAATCACATCTTTCGAAATGAAATCTTTCATTGTAAGAGTTAAATTAAAAGCAATGACAAAACTGAACATAACAAATATTTAAGTCAAATATCTTGATTTATTCAAAACTTTTACATGCCAAACTATGATTTACTTCCATAAAGTCTTCAAAATATTTTAATAAGATTTAAAATAAAAAATATTGGTACTTTTCCGTTTCAAAGGCACAAATTTCGCCGAACAGCCTTTATTGGTGACAACACACAATATACAAAAACATTTATAAATGTTAGTTCTCATTGGTATTTCACCTATTAATTGATATGTTATGAAAAAAGACGTTACTGATAAGAAAAGACTGATTTGTTTTGTAAATGTGATTGTAAAAGCTTAGCAGTGGGAATATTTCATTTGACATCAGTTGTAGCATGTTTGGCAACTTTATCGCTTACACTGGCGAAACGGAAAAGTACCAAAATATTAAGCATTAAACATAAAAATTACTATAAACAAAAATATACTAAAAGTTATGATACAGAAATGCATTTTAAATGGTGCTTATCTTATAAGCTAATATCAAGTAGAGTTTGTCTATTTTCGTATCTATAGTCCATTAAAAGATTCTTAAGTAAATCATATAATATTACATGTAATAATATCACATTAATTCCTGCATGAAAAAATAAAGAAACACTTCTATAAGAACAAAGAATGGTTCATGAGTTTAACCAAATTAGATTTATTGTGTTTAAAAATTTAGGTACAAAATCATAGCCAGTTAATTCCATTTTTATTTAAATTTAAAAAATTTTAGATTCACTAAATAAAAAAAAAAATGAAAGACAAGTAAAATTTTTTAACCGTAAAGTGCTTAAACAAAATAATTCTCTCACATATACCTCTTACCTTACAACATATTCATTTACAGGATAGTAACCAAATTTAACTCCTCTATGAATATCAAAACACAGATCAGAGAAGACATCATTGGCAATCTCTTCCAAAAGACCATCAAAAGCCTTCTGTAAAATGTTAACATATATATAAATTTATTAAAAAATTATACAATTTTAAAACTTTATTTTTGAAGGTTAAAACTACTGATAAGGCTTCTAAAAAGAAAATTTGGAAATTATGTATTATCGCAAAAAAATTGCCAACTCCATTAATAACTAAGTTGGCAACCCTGATTTCCTATGCATCGTATGCTCTGAATTGGCTTTGTTTCATATAATGTCACCAACAAGTTGCGATAATACATAAGTATAGAAAATTTCTATATCTTTAACACAGTTTATAATTATAGGAGATGTATTTTTACTTATCTCACCAACAGAATATCAACACATTAAAAACTTATTAAATTACATAGCTGATTTAAGCAAATTTCTCTTACAATTAAAAAGTCTATAAAACATTTACAAATATATAAATTTTCTGAATTTAATTTAGATGAAAAACATTTCTCTGAATTTGCTTTATAATACATTTTGCATTTTAATGAAGTACCTTAAATTGATTGAATTTCTTAAATAACTTATTTGAATGTTATCAGTTCTCAAAAAATAGAGAAAGCTTTTGTTATTTGATCTGAACTATATACCTCTATTAATATTCAAAATAGAATAAATTTATATTTTTTTCAATTGCACAATATACTTTACAGATTTCTCAACTGTAAAAATTCAATATTTGAGTAAGAACTGAAAAATAAAATTCTTAAAATGAAAAATGAATCCAAAGTGCAACTCAGATCATTTTGAATTTCAATATTTTTATAAAAATCTATTAGTACTAATTAGTCTAATTTAGTATTTTTAATCAAAACAATGTTTTTTGAATCAAACTTATTCAAAGCAATTCTCAAAATACTTTTAGGAGAAAATACATGAACAATTTTAAAAAATAAAAAAGTCTCTTTTACTTCAAACCCTTTTAACTTTTTTATTTATGTAGTAATAAAAAGCAAAGCATGAGATAATTTAAATACAAATACCTAAAACAGCTTTTTAAGAACAATCAAACTGATTTTTAATTATTTACATAGAAAATAGTGGTGTGAAATATGGATAATATAAGAAGAAATTATATGTTTTGGATATTCAAATGATAATCATCACTTGTTGAATCAAATAATTTACAAGCTATTTCAGCAAGAGGGGAGGCCGCAGTAGCCTAGTGGTATAGGTATCGGATCATGGCTGGCTTTGTCACGAGTTCGAGCCCAATACCACTAAAGATCCGCCATGCAGGGCAGTGATGCATGCTAAATTTGTCCAGAGCTGAAGCATCCTTCCATTGGTGTGGTAGTTAGGAGAGGGGAGTGCCAGCTCAGGTGTCGTCCACATCACTTGACTATAGCTCAAAATTACGTGTCCGTCACCAAAAGCCCTTGTCTAGCTGAACAGCGCAACGTTAATATTCCCTCACTCACTCAGCCAGGGGAGAAAAACTAACTCCTAGCGTTTTCTTTTCTTGTTTGGATTGAAAACAAGAGTTTAATTATTTGATTCTCCCTCCCTAGCTTTCAACATCAAACAAAAAGTATTTGAAGTCTTAACTCAAGATCTTATTAGTCTCCTACACATAAACTTCATTTAAAATTAAATTTTTTTGTTGCTTAGCAATTTTTTAACTATTAAACAGAACTGCTTTTCAGTTATAATTCAGGTTTTTACATAAATAACAGAATAAAAACATCCTCCTTAAAGTGAATTTTTTTTCAGGTTGAGCCTGATTACACACACACAAAATCAAAAGAATTTTTTCTAGAAAGGTCAGTTACATTATTACACAAGATCAACAATAATTAGGTCTTTAAAAAACATATTAGTAAAGTCATAGTTAACCATCTTTTTGATCTTAAAAAAAATTGATGCCAAACACCACCAACAGCATGTTTTTCAAACATGAAACAATTAGAAAGCAGAACTGGATCACTTTGATATATGATGTAACATTTCTTAAATGGATTTCATAAAAATAATAAAAAGCATTGAAAGTTAGTTTAATCAATTTTATTAGGTACCATAAGTAGAAAATGGTAAGATTCGATTAAAATAATAAAGAAATCAGATGAAAATTAACTGAATTATAATCAACTATATTTTTACAAACAGAATAATTTGTCATCAATTTATTTAGATGAGATGTCCTTTTCTGTAAGAAGGCTCATCATACAGATTCTGGTTAACTATCTAACTGCTATTCTAACTCTTCAATCATATATTTTCACTCATCAACAGGTATTTTTACCTCACTTTAGAACATTTATATAATCAAAACTGCATTCACGCAAAATTTCAGCATTGTTTTCTTACTTTCATCATTCATTAGATTTAAAAAGTAGAATAATCATTTCATTTAGCCACAATACAAGGATGGATTAAAAATGAACTGAAATTTTGAAGCTGTATATGCAGGGGTAAAATGCATGCTCTATTATGTGTTGAGAAAAAAATATTAGAATAGCAGAAGCTGTATTTTTTTGAGGTAGTAGTTAGTAGAATAATGTTTGAAAAAGGTACATCTCACAGTAGGGAAACACATAATTATTAAATTTTTGAGACTTATCGGGAATTTTATAGAAAAAATTAAGGTAAATTTTATGATTGTCAAAAGTGTTTGAGGATAAGACAATATGGAAGACCTAGGAGCATGATTACGCCACATTGTTTGCTGGGATGTAAAACCAGTAGAAAATGTGAAGCATGACAACCATCCATCTACAGCCATCATGTACAACAAAGGACAGATGCACAATCAATGCTGTGCATTATTGCAAACTTTTAGATAAAAAGAAATTTGCTCACTGGCATAAAAGATGTATGTATATATATGGAATAATTTATTGCAAAAAAAAAAACTTGATCCTCATTTAACAACTCAAAATTTGAGCAAGTACATTGTAAACAATTACAACCCCACTCCAGTGGGGAAGAATGCAACAAAAGAAAGAGTAATGCCAGCATGTAAGGGATATCCCCAACTTTACTGAAGAAAAATGCAAAACTATTTGTCCTGTTCAGTTGTGTGCATTTTCTGTGGTGTTGAAATAA
This sequence comes from Trichonephila inaurata madagascariensis, assembly GCA_019973955.1. NCBI lineage: Eukaryota > Metazoa > Arthropoda > Arachnida > Araneae > Nephilidae > Trichonephila > Trichonephila inaurata. The sequence continues at coordinate 111,886 of BMAV01026466.1, read as the reverse complement.
ACATGTTAGTACAATAAAAGCATGTTTCTTCTTAAAACAAGTAATATATATATATATATATATAAATTAAACTCAATGGGTGAATAGAAAGTATTTTATTAATGATTGAAAATTTGAACAAGATATATACATATATATATAAATAACTATAGGGAAAGAGAGTGAACTAATAGTAGGAATTAAAAAAAAGAGCATTTGTCTGCATTGTTGTAACAATGCACACGGTTTGGCTGAAAAACGGTTTTCAATGCCAACTTTTGTCATTGTTTTAACAGTTACAACAACAGAGATGAATTTAAGTTGGTGTTCAAAACCGGTAATTAATTTAATTAAATTTAGTTAATGAATTAATATTTAAAAAAAACTGTATTAGCATCAAGTGTCATCCAGTACAAGATTTGAAAAATTTATTTGAACTTGATTGGATGAATAGAAAGTATTTTATTAATGATTGAAAATTTGAACAAGATAAATATATAGAGAATGTGAGCTAATAGTAGGAATGATAAAGGTTCAACTGTCACATGTAGCCTCTTCTAAGAATTTGATTTCTGTTGGCATTTATTCATCTTGAAATATATCCAGCATTTTCTAAAATATGATTGATTGTCTCAAAGTTTCAATTAATTTATTTTAGAATATTTATGAATCAAGGAATTGGTCAATTCCTAGCAGGAGCATGTTTTTTGTTCTATATGACATGTAATTAATTTGTATTTGTATATGACACCAGTATGTAGCTTAAATTATATTACATAAATCTGTGTTGCTATCTATTCACTGTGTTAATAAATTTAACGATTTTAATTAAAACAACATGAAAGGAATAATTTGCACTCTAAGGAATAATTGTAATTAAAACATGAAAACACAATATTTTGCGACAAAAAATAATCTTAAAGGTAAAGTTGTTTTTCTTATGCACTATTTGGAATAATTTTAATTAAAACAACCTGCATTTTAAACAGCTGTTCTCAACCTTAATTAGCGACGTACCTCCATTAAGTTAGATGACTTCACAGAGTCTTCGTCATCATGATCGCTATACACTGGCTCCATTTAAACGCAATCAAAATGTTAATTGTCGTACAAAGATGCTCATAAAACGAGGTTTCGTTAATTTATTTACAAGATATTTCAGAAGCCGTCAAGCGTTGCTGTTTAAGAGGAGTTGCGGTTACAGTTATTATTTTTGTGGGATAGGGAGCGACAAAAGCTATTATCCAATAAAAGTATTAACAAGTAAAAAGGTAACGGTTATACATTTACGTTGAACTTTAGAGATAGCTCTATTATCCACTCATCATAATAAATTGAACAGAGAACAATTTGTTGAAGTTGCATATAAAAATAAAAAGCAGTCCACATTAAATGCAGCGCAATAACGCTGATGGAGGGGTGGGTGGAAACCACTCTCCCAGTTGATTTAGTTTCTGTTTCGCTTTCATAGGAAAACGAAGAGAAAATGATGTCACATCTCCATGACAGCAAAGCCCGTCTTTCAACCGTCTGCCGCATCTTGACGGAACGAGGAGAGAAGGGATATATTTTTTAATAACAAGGATTAAGAGAATAATATTTTTAAGTCCGTTACACGTTACCTCTAAGATAACTGCGTGCGGTTATTGAAAGGAAGTTTTAAATAACCACTTGGAAGAAAAAGTAAGAAAAGGTAGAGGAGTTTGAAATAAGATCATGAGGGGTGAAGTTGCCACACTAAACGCGATCAAAAA
>BMAV01026466.1:69230-87221 GCA_019973955.1 Trichonephila inaurata madagascariensis | reverse complement strand
AGACTAGCGGTCCCGACAGACGTTGTCCTGTACACACGTCTTAAATCCAAAAATTACGAACTCTTTTGAATAAGTTGTAACAATCTGGACCGTTTTGATGAAACTCCTTATAAAGAAAGTTATTATAATAACTGACATCATCAATGTACAGCTACCACAATTCGACCTATCGATTGCGTGTGAATATGTATTTAATATGAACTAAGTTGAATATAGAACCTATTCTGAATAGAAACTTAAACGTTTTAATTAAAAGATAAAGGGAAAACTCGAGCTATTTTCATGCTTATTTTTTTAATGCACAATAAATAAATTTATCGTAATACCATTGAATGCACAATACTTTTGGTTAATCCTTGAGGGGTATAAACAAACAAATGCGATGGTTTGCCAAACCTCGGATATGTAACATATAATTGGCCGTGTGAAAAGCAAGGCTTTTCTAAATCTAAGCCACAAATTGTCATTGTTTGACCTTGTGACTTATTAATGGTCATAGCAAATACCAAGCGAATTGGAAATTGCAAACATTTGAATGAGTAGGCGAGTCTGAAAGAATCAATTGGGATCTGTGGTAGAAGTACATCTTCACCTTGAAGTTTGCCGCTCAAAATAGTAGCCTCAAGAATTTTGCCCACGATGTTTTTTTCGGGCGCCTTACATAATTTTGGAGTATTTTTAACTGATTGCGAATCTAAATCATTCTCGAATCCACAAAAAAATATCATCCAAATCGGTCCAGCCGTTTAGAAGAAGTCAGTCCCATACACACGCACAGAAGAATTATATATATAAAGATATATGCCGTATCGTGGCGAAATGAATAATCTTTCCGATACTGCAATTATTTTTTGTCTGATTTTGATAGAAAAATTAGATTGCAATTTTAAAAACATCGAAAAATTCTCCCCTCTTTCTTTTTTTTTTCTTGCCGCGCATTGGCAGAAAAAACAGCATACACAGGTGAAACAATTATGCGTTTTAAGGTTTTTAATTAAAATATTTTTAACTAATTGTGATATTGGACCGAATTGTGAATTTAAATCATTCTCGAATCCACTTGAACCCCCACAAAAAATGTAATCAAAATCGGTCCAGCCGTTTCGGAGGCGTCAGTCACATACACAAGCATGGAAGAATTACATATATAAATATTATTTGAAAAGATATTAATTAAAAAACGCTAAAAAGCATGATTTCTCCTAATTTTTGTAACAATAAAGACCCGGTTTGGTCAGTTTGGCTGAAAATCGATTTTCGACGCCAACTTACGTCATTTTTATAACAATAACGTTGTTACAACAATGCAGGTGAATATTGAGTTGGGTATTTTTAATGTTTTTAATTAATATATTTTTAACTAATTGCGATATTGGACCGAATTGTGAATCTAAACCATTCTCGAATCCACTTGAACCTACACAAAAAATTTCATCAAAATCGGTCCAGCAGTTTAGGAGGAGTTAGTCACATACACATGCACAGAAGATTTTTATATATAAAGATAGATATATAAACAGTATATATATTCATATAGCATCATGAAATACCCAGTCAAGTGGATGGGTAATGGCTAGTAAAAAGGAATAGACTATAAAAAAGAAAAATAATTTTCAAATTCAACACTATTTTATTTGCAAAATTTTAATTGAACAATACGGCACATAATATAAAATATCAAGAATACTGGTTTGTATTATAAAGAAATGTAAAGCTTCAATTTTTTTTTGAATAAAAATTTTAGAAAAACAAGCAAAATAAATAATAAAAACAAGCTTTCATTGTTATGATAAAAAATCATTAAAAAAATACTAAAATATGTAGGAACAATCTAACTGCCTGAGATAAAATTATTTCTTGTTTGAATATACAGACATTTTAAAAAATACTTTCTTTACAACAAACATCTTCATCATTATAAAAATTTTGAGTTCTCTTCAATTAAATAAATGAGGAAAAAAAACCTTTTTCCACTTTTTTAAAATTAATTCTTCATATAGTATATATTAAAATTTTCTAATTCAATAAATAAAAAAAATGCACATAAAAACATTTAACAAAAACAATTACTTTAAATCAAAAAAGACAACTGAGTCAAAACCTTAAAGTATTGAGTATTTTTCAAGAATATCACATCTCTATACATTAATAAAATTAGTAACATTCAATTACAAAAAGTAAAGTTCTGTTGAAAAAGTGACAAGAAAATTAATTTTCAAGCAAAAAATTGCAAAGAGTACTGAAAATTCATTTTCAATCCAACTCCCAGAGTATTACATATATGCTAAATATGCATTGTTCTTCAACAATTTAAATATTTTAAAATTAAATACATTTTTTTTCTACAGTTAAGTACTCTTTAAATAGTATCCTCCACAAACAATTATTAAAGTTTAATTTTAAATATACAAAAATCTTTGGTCATAAAAATTTTTAAATTAAAAAAAACCAAAAAAAAAAAACACCCCATTTTTTTGCAAACATATGCGCATGATCACAAAGACAATCTTTTTTTTTTCAATAGTAAAACAACACATACATAAATGTACACTGTGTATTCCGCAGATGGTACAATCATCTATAGGGAGAAAAAATTCTTATAATGAAGTTCATAAGCAAATAAATACAGTTTTCTAATTTAGTATACAGGTATATTATTAGTACATTTAAAAGAAAAAAAATCTTGAAACTACTGAAGAGAATAATCTAATTACTGAAAGAGAAAATTACCAATCTAAACCAATATTTAATTTTGAATTATATATATAAACTAAGTTATTAAAAGTTTGAAATAATACATAAACAAATATTACATTTTTAAAAATACTTTTATTGTATATTTAAATATTTAAAAAGAAAATTAGCCTAAGACATTACAAGCTCAAAGCAATATATAGCATAAGTAAACTTAACTTTGTGCAGAATAAATAAATTCCTGAAAAAAAGAGAAATATACAGCTGTCCAATAAATAATTCCAATAGCTGTCTAACACAGAGATTCTTAACTTGCAATTTGTAGCATTTAATGGTATTACAAATCATACATGCTTTCAATTTTTAATTGACATTTTATGTTCCATTCTTTTACACTCACAAAATCTAAGCAATGAATCCATCAAAAACTTCCACTGGATTTCAGAGTTAATATGTCATGTAAAAAACAACCCTCCCTACTCCAAAAAAACATATCTTTGTGCACTTTTGCTATCACTCAAAATCACAAAACAAATAATTATTCAAACAGAGAAATATAATACAGTTTTATACCATATATATATTCAATTACACAAACCTTTTCCTATTTTCCTTCCAAAATACATATATCCTTTTGAAATCATAAAATACATATTTATCATTAAAATTTGGGAATCAAACAAATTGGGTATTGTAATTTATAAACCAACAAAGTCTTCAGTTTCATTTTACTAATATTTCAAAAATAATATAAACCGATTTTTAAGTATTAATTTCAAAACTTTTTTTTTAATAACTAACAAATGTCTGAAAATAATGACAAAAATTAAGAACCATTGCAATAAACAACAAGAATCACTCAACAGAGTATATAATTACATCACAGAATTTTTTAAAGACACCCAAACCAACTGAAATAAATTCATTCTAAATAAATTATAAGTGACCAACATATTATCACATAAACACATAAAGCTACTTTAAATGGAAGCACAAACAGAAAGCTCAGTTTATCACAGTAAAATAGAATCATCGAACTGGAGTTGAACTCAAATATGGAGATGGTGGATGAGAAACTTGCGGAGACATGATATCTCCACTAATGTATGATTGATTACTTTGAAACTCTTCTAAGGTTTCCATAAGTTTAGGCCAGTCATCTGCTTTTGGATTAGCTAGTTGCTGCATTAAGAAAACAAAAAGACATATTTAAGTTTTTTTTTTTATGGAATCTTTAATTTCCACAAAAATATACATTCCAAATTTCAAAACAAACAATTAAGTAGAAAATGATTTAATATTTATTACAATATATAATCATACTAAATGCTGTATTCTGTCTTATGTAGCTCATTTATAAATTCTTATTTTACAAAAAATTCAATATATAGAAAACATTGATCATTGTAAATGAAGCAAAACAATAAATATATTGTCTAAAATATTTTAACTGAAAAATAACCTAAGGCATTCAATATATATAGAAATAAAAAGAGCAATAAACAGAAATGCATAAACATCTATAAGATGAAAAATTAAATTAGGAATGTACATTTCTTTGTAATTGATATTAGACTATATTTTAATAATAACATTGAATAGGAAAAGAAAAAGAGTGTCAGAGGGTGAGTTAAGTATATATAATGACATCCTTACATTAATGGTCCTTCAAAGATTTTTTGTTTTTTTTTTTGTTTTGTTTTTCTCGCCTTTTGAATAAGATATAAAACTCTAAACTTTTGTTTTTACAAAGAGTTAAGAGATGGGGGAAAAAAAGACTTGGAGCTTATTGAAGTTTTAAGATAGCAAAATTTTTAAATAATCAAATGGATAATAAATGAAGTCTCAGAGATGATCTTTTAAAAAAAAATTACACAACTGTAACAGAGTTTTCCTTACATATATATTTTTTAAAGTAGTCTAGTAATTAGTGAGAGGGAACTAATAAATATATTTTACAATTCAAAAGATAAAATTAAACTTCATCAATAAAATTTTTACAATTACTAGAGCCAAACCAAAAGAAATTGAACCTGTCTTACACATGAAGGTGGAACAGTATTTGTCAATACAAGCAACAAAAGGGCAAACTTTAATATCAGATAAATGCAATGAAGGGGGGGGGGAATACAGAGACAAAGTACATAACAACCAATCTAAAAACTTACCATTAAAAAAAGTCCTTAAAAATATTAATTCATCATAACTTTAAAACGAAAGTTAAATATTCTTCAATATAATAATGTATTTATTAGTTAGTAATGTATTTATTAGCCTACCTAAAGTAAAATCTTGTTTGTTTGGCTCAAGTTAGCCTTTGAGTTTGACACCCTTGATAAAAAAATATAGAGTAATAACACATTTTCAAAAATTTGAGAATTAGTTAATTATTATACAATTTTAAATATATATATATATATATATATATATATATCACGAGTTTGACCCTTTCAAAGATAGCAGTCATAAAACATGAAATCTATTAAGTTACAGTTGCCAAATTAACAGGAGTAAGAATTCATTTTGTAAGAATTTTAAGTATAAAAAATACACATGATTCAGTAATGTACATGGCCTTATTTATATGTTTACAATGGTAAAGACTTTTTGATCTACATTTCTCTAATACTATATAGAGAAATGGCCTTTCATTAAAAAATTCTTATGAAAGATTTCTCAAAACAACATACTATTATTTCTAAGTGCAATTTATAAAAATGATATTTTTTAAACTTTAGATCAAGGAATCGACTACTCAATTTACTCAGACAATATCTTTATTTACTGCACTCTTTGAGCTTTGCTACATGTTGAGAGATTAAAATTACTATAAATAAGGGCTTCTTAAAGGTGTAAAAATAAGAAAACCATCTTAAATGCCCAAAAAGACATAATTATCGAATTTTCAAACTTAAATAATTAAACATCTTTAGATATTGTTTCCTTCAATTCAGCAAGGGTCCTCACAGACAATCCATATGCATGAGTGATTTCAAGTATGCCTATAAAAATAGAAACAAGAAATTCTATTATGTGAGTTGGATGCCCATCAGAGAAATTAGACTCTCAGAAATGTATACCAGGAAAACACACATCACAATTTGAACTATGTATGCTATGACTCCATCCTGCTGCCAGCACACATCCTTAATATCCATTTCATCAACACTTGGCACAAAAACTTCAACCATTGTCACAAAGCCATCTGAATTCCCTGTTACTGCCCCATTTTCTTCGAAAATATGAGGGCTAAAAAATTTCTACTCTCCACAATGCACACTAAAGAGTTAAAAACCACAATGTACGAAAGGGCCTCAGGAGGACTTTCACTTTTGTTATCACTTTAGTTATACATGCTTTGCTTGTCCACACACTCAGAGAGATGAAAATGAACTTAATGAACTAAAGAACATATCATCAGGCAAAACTTCAAAGAATGCAAAAAAAAAAAGCATGCCATACTACCTTAATAGTTTGGAATGATCTTCCACACCATTATTCCCTTGATCTCATTTGAACTGATAATCAATAGTGAAATGCCTTATAAAATGAAGGCTTTTAAAAAAAATAAACATTTAGCTTATTAAATGAAAGAATTTAAAAATAGAACATGTCAAATATCCTTCTCAGGTAACTATGATCACTACTTTGAAACATCATATATATAAAAGCAGACATTATGCAAATTTGCAGGTGAAAAGCACAGGTACAGTGAATATCATTGTCATGAAAATAAGACTTGAGAAATGGGGAGATAGCAGAAACTTAATGATTAAAACTTAATTAGATGCACTTATTTAAATAAGACAATGTCCAATATCAGCACTGGCAATTATCTTTAACATGACTGCCCATGTAACAATCAACTGCTAACCAGGATCACAAGTTTGTGTGATAATTTTGAAATATGCTTAAGATTGTTTTGCTCTATTTCAATGATTAGAAAGGAATAAATGTATATTATGTCCCTTCCTTCATCATACTCTCAATACTGAAATGGAAGGGAGAAAAAATTCCCAGTCCACCTCTTCAAATAAGAGCATTCATAAACTCTAAAGGACAAAACTTAGCTTCCTGGCACCGAATTAAAACAAAATTATGCTGCAGCCCCTTGTACTTACTATAACATAAATAATATCAAAATTAAATCTTTCAAAACCTTAAAACCAAAGCTCCTTATATATCTTTGAGACAACCAAATCAACTCTAAAACAATGGTTTTAAAACTGGCTAGGAAAAAAATTCTCAGTTGAAAGAATGGCAAACTTCCCAAAACTTAAGTGACAAATGATAACTTTTACATCCAAATAATCTCAATAGCCTTAGAATCTAAAAATTGTATAGGAATATAAAAATAATGTCCCTTCTTAAGCTCAACAGCTTTATGCAGGCCAAGGCTGACTCGCTGATCCTCCCTCCTCCAGTTGATCCTAACAGTCATGATGGCCTTCCATTGGTTGATTTCCATTAGTTTGAGGTCCTTTTCAACATCTTCTAACCATTGTGTAGTCGGGTGACATCTGGTCTCTTCAATTTTCAAAGGTTACTTTTTTGGTAGGAAAAGCATCAGCATATCTTTACAGATGACCGAGCCACCTAATACGTGATGCATTTATAGTTCTCACAATGTCAATCCCACCATATTTGCTGTAAATTTCATGATTGTAAAGAATTCTCCACTCATTGTTATCTTGAATAGGTCAAAAGATTTTCCACAAGATTTTTCTTTCAAAATATAGCAACTTTTCTTCCTCTGCTTTATTGAGGGTTCAACATTCATTTCAATACAGGCTTGATTAAAGTTTTCTATATGCTCAACTTGATGTTTATAAAAATAAACTCAAGACTTGTGTTGGTTTCTGAGGCCATGAAAACTTCTATTAGCCAAACAAATTCTATTGTTTATTTCAATGTTTAGATCGTTGCTACATGAAATCAGAGTTCCTAAGTAGGTAAATTGTTTTACAGTTTCAAAAGTATAGTTACCTTTTCTCAAAGGAGACAAATCTGGAGATTTATGTTAAAATCAAAAACTTTTTTTGTCCACGTTAATAACAAGTATCATCTCCTTTGCCACACTCTCAACCGCTACAAAAGCATAAACAGAACTTTTAGATCTTCTAATGATATCTGTATCATTAGCAAAGGCAAGAAGTTGAACAGTTCTTTGCAAAATAGTACCATGTGTGTAAGCCAGAGTCTCTAATTGGTTTTTCCAAAGTGATGTTAAACCACAGGCAAGAAAGGGAGTCTACCTGTTGAAGACCTTTTCCAGTAAAAAATGGTACTGAGAGACAAAATTTTTATTCTACAAGAAACTCTTTTTAGAGTGATTCTAGTGAGGGTCATTCCAGTCTACCAACTTCTTTGGTATGTTAAACACTAACATAGCTTCCAAAAGGTTTTCTTGATTGACATTATCGTAAGAAGCTTTATAGTCACTAAAATACTTCTTGATTTTCTCCAATATCTGCCTAATAGTGTGTAATTTATTGGTCGTTGTTTTCCTCTCTGGAATCTGCACTGGTAGTTTCCAATGATTTTGGCAGTGTAGGTTTCTAACTGGTCGAAAAAAATAATGGAGAAAATCTCTTAAGCGGTACTAAGTAAAGAAGAAATTCCTCTGTAATTACCACATTCTAACATGCCACCTTTCTTGCAAAAAGGACATACAGATCCCTTTTCCTACTCAGTGGACATTTTGTTCCTGTGTCCAAATACTACAAATCAAATCATGGATTGCCTTGTTTAGATCCTTTTCATTAATTTTAAAGAGTTCAGCTTAATAATATCCGCATCATACCTAATAGTTTGAAAATTTCTGCAAATATTCCTTACCTAACTTACCTTAATAAATTCAGTATTCAAGGGAAAAGTTACCACAAATCTCATAATTGATGGATTTATAACTTCATTAACCTGTTCAGGACCAGGTGATTTTTTCTGTTAAGCCTAATTTCATTTTAAAATTAATATAAAATTATTACTGTGATAAATAAATAAAATTATTACTGCAATAATTCCCTTATTCTGTTCAGGGTACAATTGTACAACACAATGGCTGAAACAGTGACATTATTTTCCTAATTTTAATGGAATAATAACTTACCTCTCCAACATCATATAGCCATATCTTTCCCAAAGAATCTCCAACAGCAACTTGCTGACCTGAATGTGTCCAAGATACTCTATTCAAGGCCGGGGAACCATCAATTAATGTACCAACAGTAGGTAGCTGTGAAACATTTTAAATAATTTATTAAGTACATTTATTGAAACAAATATTACAATTTCATTCAAATGATGGCATGCAATGTGAATCTTTAACTTAATGCATAAGATATAAAATTTACAGATATTTGCAAATTTGTCTATTTTTCACAACTATTTACTTGATTTAATGAAATACAGATACTGTATTTTACACCCATTTTTACATGTTTTTCTATACATCAATTAAATTTAAGAAACGCTTAACATAGAAAAATTAATAAAAATTAAATAATTGTTTTTTTTTAAAAAATCAGAATATACATAATTAACTTGTTTGTGCTGCTTAAGTGTGGAATCACAAAATTTGTGTTTTCGCTTTACAATGCGCATTAATACACATTCTGAACTATTTAAGTGTGAAAGTTACTTCTTTAATTTCCTTTCTGCAAGAACTGTATCAAGTGTTTGCAAAATAAAGAGGATACCTCAAAGTCAAACTTCAATAAAACAATCACAGTACTGGATAAGGTTTCAGGAAATATATAACTACAAATCTAAAATGTGTTGTGAATGAGTGTAGTCATAAAAACAATGCAATTCAAAATGTTGCTAACCCATAAATTACAGTAACTAACTTCAGGGGTTAAAAGTACATGTTTTAAAACTAGTAGTATCTAGTATTACTGAGATAGAGAGAGTGTATTTATTGAAGTGCACATAAAGTTACACAACCAAATATCTCATTTTCACCAACAAATAGTTAGTGGGTAATGAGAAGAATATCAAGATAATTTGCCACTGTTTAACAGAATGGCCTCTAGTTAATCTATAAATTTACATAAGCATGTATTGTATGCATTATCTCTAATTTCCACGCAGTAACATAAAAAGATGTTCTCATAAAAATAATTTAACTATATTCATAAGTTTTTCATAATCTTGGAAAAAAAAAATACAAACACAAAGAAAACAGACATAAGGATAACTTATACAATGGCAATAAAATACTCATTTTATTTTTTCTCACAATAACAGATTAATTTGATGAATCATTCAACTAAACTATTTATTACTTGCATTAAAAAAATGTAGTGCATTTTCTAAGATGTTAAGAATGACAAGTAATTCCGAAGTCTACAAAACAAGCAGGTTATAACAAATAAATTTAGTTTCTTTTGATTGCGTTAGTTTATTATAATTTCAGATTTCATTCATTAAAATTTCTTTTGCAAAGATAGAATAAACTGGAAATTCAAAACTATATTTAATTATTTCACATGAATATACATATGAAAAATAAACTTTTAGTATATTTAATTATAAATAATTTACAATTTTAATGCTTTACACAAAATTCTAAGTAAGAGATATGAAATGTATGATCAATAAACTTATTTTATATAATCTAATAAAAAAATTAGTTTGTTAGAAAAAATTGTAAGATGAATATAACATACAATCAATGAAAACATATTGAAGAATAATAAATAAGCCTAAATATATACCTCTGAATCACAATTTAAATTCCAGATGTCTAAATTTCCTAAGCCATCAACACAAGCAAACAATGCAGGATGAATAGGTGACCAACTTACATCAAATACATAATCAGAATTATGTTCAAATGAATGCAATGGTTGACCTTTCTGAAAAAAAATAGAATATTTTATTAAATACCACAATTTTACTACAATATATATATATATATAAGAAAATGGGTATCTAGGGGAAATTAGGTCAAGCTAGGTTGTTCACAAATAATGCTTTAATTGGACAAAACTTTAATACTATAACATTTAACAATTAAAAAGAGTTTACAAGGGTACATAGTCCTTGTACTGAGACCACGGTAAAGAGATAATTCCAAGATTCATATTTCCTGTGCAACAGTGTAGCTAAGTGCACCCTTTGTTGGAAGGATAGGATTCTGGAGATGGATACCTCATATAATGTATATTATGCAATATCTAAACTTAGTGTCACTGATATTTAGCACTTGATAATAGTCTTTGTCAGTTTTTAACAGCCACTGACAACTGTGTAAATTGGAACAAACAACAACAAAATTAAAAAACGCAAAAAAATGTGCAATAAATTCTTTACAATCTCCAAAGCTAATTTAAAACTTTTTATCAAACTTAAACTACTTTATTAAGTGAAATGAATGTACATGTAGAAGGAGTAATAGATAAAATAAAAATAAAACCAAAACTATTAATTATCAAAGTATATGAGCATTTAATTTTGTAGGTATGGTAGCCTTGAAATACAATTTCAAAAAGAAGTTTTAATATTGAATGAAAAGATAGACTGTAAGTTATTTTAATTTCAAAACTTTAACTTAACTCCAAAAATATTTTTATCTTAAAAGCATAGTCACCAATATTTCATAATTTAATTCTAAAATTTTTCTTTACAGTTTTCAGCCATGCATACTCCACTATTACTATATTTTGCTTTGTGATTTAAATTTTATTCATTCAAAATGTATAAGTGCTATTAAAATTCAAAAAAATTAGAATGATAAATACTATTGAATTCAATTTGTAATGTCTACTAAAAAAATATAAAAGAATGCAGCAAATGAGACAGCGATAAGAATTGTAATAATTGATGAACAAAAACAGGGGAGTGAAATCTAGTTATTTGCAAGTATTTCATATGAACTTCTTGTCAAATAGATATATCAATTTTCCAAATTGAAATATTTTAAAAATTATTCAAATTTCTGACAATTTGACATAAAAATTATTTGCTCTTTAAGTTATTTAAAGTTCTAAAAATAATTATAAAAAAGAATTAAACTGCAACACTAATATAAAAAGTAACAGTAAGAAAAAATAAAATTTATTTCAAATAATCACTTTGTAAAAAAATAAATATAAAACGTTTCCCCCTAAAAGTTCGGTAATTGATGTATTTAAGTATTAATTAAATAATTAAAACACAAAATATAGTACTTTTAGGCTCCATAGCTTTATAGTCCAGTCAAATGATGAAGTTAAAAACAAATCTGGAAAATCAATAGGCCCTCTACTTTTGTGTGTGCTTATGGCAGTAATAGGTCCTTGATGACTTTCAAAGGATTCTACAATTCCACTTTTACTATCATGACGGCAAGCTAGTTCAAACGAGAAAAAAAAATTAATTTGATAGTGATTTTTTTAAAAAAAAAAAATCTTTAATTATATACATTAAAAAAGCTACTTATTCTTATGACAAATGAACCCTTTAACCTCAAAACAAATGATCAATCTAATTCATTATATACCACAATACAAATAAGGTTGCATAAAAATGATACAAAATTCAGTTTTCAATAAATATTCAAAAAATAACTTTCTTTTCAAAGTGAATTTAATAAGAGTTGATGAAGTAAATTTCAAAATAAGTTGATTTCTTTAAATTAAGACATCTTTTAATTTAAATAGATAATTATAAGAAGATCTTAGATTTGCCATTAATAAAAAATATGCAGTAGTTTATAAACATATTTTTTTCAAAAAATTTTGGGCATGAACACAGTATTAAACAATTAAACAGATTCAGAACATAATGAAAAATATTAAGAAAATAAAATATAAATAAAAAGCTTCATGCATCATAAAATCATTCGATAATAATTTTATCGAAAGTTTTTTAAATGACTTTTGTCTAATTTGGACTTGATTAGTTTCTGATATGACAAAAGGGTATCTGGTGATAGGCTTAAAAATTATGAAGCATAGTCAAAGAATAAGGATAACATCTGAGTTGGTGCTTTATTCTGTTAAACTTCAATAGTACACGGCATAACTACTTCTAAGTTCATTTCCACTAGATATTCGTCATTTTGCATTATTTAGTATAATAGATATTTAATAAAACCAAGTCTCAAGTTTTTAACTCAGCTGAAATATTACTGGTTATGATGCTCATGATCATTACCACTCTGTGATACTGTAGCTATCACATTAGAAAAGCATTTCTCTATATTGGTTTAGTTGAAAACCTATTCATATATTTTATTCAAAATAGCATTTCTAATAGATATACTTTTGCTTTATATTTCATTTAAAAATTTTGATGCACTCAAAACAAAATCCAAAAATAAGTTTTTGAAAGAAACATAATTCTACCTGAGTAAACAATGCCATCTTCACTGCCCACCACAAAGTTATTATACTCATCATTGGGGAAAGCCATGCATGTCACAGCTACAGTGCGTGACTGTTTTTGCTGGTTTAATTCTATTGTATCCTAAGCATAGAAAACAAATTTTAAAATATTGACAGTACATTATAAGGAATTTTTTAGCAAAAAAAAAGTTTCCAGATAAGTAGATTTTTAAAAATAACTTTTTAATTCTTATACATCTTAAATTCAGATTCATTTTTTTTTTATCAAGAAAGCACTCTGAAAAAATGTGTAACAGTTTATTAATTGTAAATAATGAAAAATTACAACAACTAAAATTTGATGCATGAAAAACATTGACTTTTACTAGAAAAATATATTTACCACAAAATCAAACAATCAACATCCTCAAAATTAATATTACTTCAACTTTTAATGAATCCTTCATATTAACAACAGTATCTTATGCAGGATGAAAAATAAAATTATTAATACTATTATGAATTTCACTAATTAGTTTGAGTACATAAAAGTGAATTTTAAGCACTTACTTGAGGTGCTGATAACATATCAACACTCCATGTACAACATTTTCCATCAGTAGATATAGTAACAAGATTATGAGCATTTTCAGAGCCAACCATACAAATGGAATAAACAGGATGCTAAAAGTGTATTAATGAACATAATTGTAAATTTTTGTATAATAGTTTTAAAAAACTGAAAATAAAAATATATTTATTCAAAAATGTTTGTAATAAAATATGGGAAAAAAGAATTGTAACATCTCAATATTTCTAAATTTTATAAACTTTCTTTCATAACTCAGATAGCAAGCAATCTATGTTGTGAAAATATCACAAGAAACAATAATTCTTATCACACTTCATTCAGAGTACAAGTTAAAACTACTCTATCAATACAAAACTTCTTACTTTGTCTCAATCACATAATGCAAGCTAGAAAATAAAAAAAATTATGTACTTCTAAAGTGTATATAAAAAAAATATTCTGAATTTTTAAAACATAAAGAAAGCATTCAAATATAAATGAATTCATACAAACTTTAAATGAAACAATCATCTATAACAGGGATGGCGAACCAGTGGCACGTGTGCCATTGACACGCCAGTGCTCAAAATGATTGGCATTTTTTTTCAAAATTTACTATGAAGTATTACGAACAAACATGAGTAATAGGTTGCAGGGTGGCGGGGAGCACACTCGTTTGTTATTGTCTTGCCTTAGTTACATTGTAAATTAAATTGCTTATGATGTATAGTTTGTCTACATATAGCATAGTCAATTTCATTGATATAACTGTGTTTTAAAATTTATCTGTGTTATATTTACTATTTTTAACATGGCCAGTTCATAGAGAACAAAAAGTGCAAGGTAGTAAGTGTAACAGAGAATTTCAAACTTGGTGAATCTAGAAGCATGGCATTATTAGTAAAAGCAACAAAGAGGTGTGTATCTTATGTTCTGGAATAGTGGTATGCAGAACGCCTGTAAAACGGTGTTTTGAAACAAATCACAAACCCTCTTGTCAAAAAAGTGAACTACAGCAGAAATAATTAATTGCTTATAAACCGTTTGGCAGATGACTCCAATTAAGCATGTATTCTACAAAAAGTAACATCTTACAATCCTAAAAAAAGTTGTCATCCAATCTGCAACAACAGAAGTCACACTAATGTTATTTTAATTTGAATTTAAAGTATAACTAAAACATTCATAACTATGTAGTGCAAAAGGTATTTTTTTTTTAAAAAAAAGTTTTGTGTTGTTAGTACTTAGTTTTATTATTTTTCCAATAATCACAAGTCAAAATTATTTAACGGCACATCTATAACTCATTAAAAACTTCTTTAGAAGAATTGGCACGTTGATCCATAAAGGTTCGCCACCCCTGATCTATAATGTACTACTAAGTAAAGTGCTGTATGTCTCAAAACACAGTCTTTCACAAATAATCAAATCAAAGAATTTGAAAAATATTTCTTATGTCTTATCTTTCTACAAATAAAGATTATTTTCAAAGTTGTAATAAACATTCTATATAAACATTTATTTTTAATTAATTATAATTTATTTCATAAGTTTAAGAATGGAAGAAATAAGCACAGCACTTAAGAAATATTAAAGATTCCACAATAGTTTTATAACTAAATAAAAAATAAAGATTTTTATAAAAGACAATAATAAAATAGCATATAATTTTAAAATTACCTTACACTTAATAATTTTAAAAAATTAAAAAAGGTAGAAATAAATACATTTCAAAATATTCATTAATAAGAAAAACATAAATGGTAAGTCCAAACTAAGCTCATTATTTTGTATAGTGTTACATAAAAAAGTACAAAAGTCAAAGTAATATAAATCAAATTTATGTTGTTGTTGTTAATGCCACCTGTCTGAGGGTGTCAGCGTAGTCAATGATATTCATTGAGGCAAAGAGCTAGATGTACACCTGACATTAGCTGTAGCTTTGAGTATGATACATGTGACAGTACGAGTTAGCTCAGTTGCAACCCAATTTTGAGGTAGAACACTCTGGTCGGGGCATCCCACCTCTCTTTCCCTTCCACCAACCTCACAAGAGACAATCAAGTTTACAATTAACCTTAGCTTTTTGTTCTCCTGTTTATTACAAATATTGAAATCAGATTTAATTTTATAGGTCTCTGTATAATGCAATACTTTTAGAAGATAATAGAAGCTAAAAAATAAATATAATATACTATCATTACTGCAAACATAATTGTGATATTCATTAAAATAACTAGTGACAAATCTGTTAAGGGTTTTTCTACTCTCAAGTAATTTTTTAAAGAAATTTAATGTATATTTAAATATCAAATAACATAAGGTTCCTGATACATAATTGTATGAATAATTTATCATAAAGTAATAAATAAAGCAAAATTTGTGGAGATGAATTTGAGAAAAAAAAAGCCAATGTTTGTTCAGACTGTTTCCAGCAAATATTCAAAAACAGAGTTCAATATAGAAATAAAAAGATCACATAACACAATTGGGAAGACAGGAAAAGTGGATAAAGAGAGTGAAGGAGAACAACCTTTCTAATTACTTTTCGAGAATAGTTTTTTTTTTTTTAATCAATTGATTTCCCAATCTATAATAATGAAATTCATAACTATTTCCTTCAAACTGTTCGAAGTTCTACAAAATGTAATCTATTTAAATAAATAACTTAAATGATAAATAGAAAATTTTTTCAGTAACCAATCTTACCGTATGAGCAATAGCAGAAAGAGGACTCCTCTGTACTGGAGTTCTTTTATTACTACGATTATCCCACAAAACAATTTGACCAGAGTAAGTTCCTCCAATGACTAGATTTGGATGGTACTTTGCAAAACACGCTGTTGTTACAGGAGACTACAAAGCAAAAGTAAAAAATTATTATTTCAACAATCAATAAATTTAAAAGTACTTTCTGAATTGCTAATATAATTTCATAAATAATATGATCTAAAGTGAATCACATTTAAAATATACATTTGATATTTACAAAGAAAAATGTTAAAAGAACATAAAATTATTTATTTTCTTTCCTTTTATGTCTATTTACAAAAAAAAAAAAAAAATAAAATTCAAACATATGTATCTAGATAACTTTTTTTCCCATTAAATTTTAGGATGAAATTTATTCATTTGTAACCTAAAATAATACTTGCATATTGGACTATCAACCAATTTTGTCGAATTAAAAGACATCGCCAAATTCTGCAATGTGCAGCCAATAGTGTAAATAGTTCTTGCACATTGTTTGAGCACAACAATGATGACAGCAATTAGTGTATCTTATGATTTCGTGAAATGGATCAATGGTGTGTAATATGCAAGCACCATTAAAATTTCTTGTTTCCTTTTTGAAAAGTACAAACAAATATAACAGTTTTCAATAGGTCTGACTACAATAAATATACTTACTTTAAAAAAAATCTATTTCCTAATGTAAAATATATAAAGATAGTTTTAACTAAATCACAAATAATACATTTCCATAAACAGTTTTGTTAAACAAACATATGCTAAATGTTTTCAAAGATAAATAAACAATAAGTTATAAATTATAATTTGTAATAAATTTTCTTAGAAAATCTAACTCAACAAAAAGCTTTTGAGTTTGGGGTTGCATGTTTGAATTTGAGATTGAATCAGATAGTTGCATGTTCATATTATATCTGGGTCACTAATTAAGAGACAAAGCTTTATGGTCACACATTTAAGATTTTTTTTAAAAATACTTTATTATGATGTACAACTCACACACAAAAAATGATTCACTAACTTATGACTTCAATAACAAAAATGAAAGGAGAAAGCGAAAATGAAGGTAAAAAGTGAAAATATAGATACCTGTACCCATTTTTTATCTGAAACAATGCTAATTGGCTAACATGATTTTTAAAATTTCAAAACTAGGCTTTTTCTTGAGAGTTTCAAAAATATGTGTACATGATCAAATAAACATCTAACTAGAAGTAAAATGTCCGAGATAAGGCATAATAAATTCAGTTCCTTAAAATATGTATAAAAATAATCACTTCTATAATTTTGATCATAATGAATTTGATTTTTGGTAATTAATATACATTTTAGTTTTAATATATATACCATACAAAATATACATTTAATTTGCCAATACCTGACAATGAAATACATATTCAGGTGTAGTTTTTTTAAATCTTGTATTCCATATTAAACATATCCCATCTGGTTGGTGAGGAGCATCTTCATTTTGATTATAGGATGCACAAAGAAGTTCAGGAAACTAAAAAAAAATAATTTTATATATTTTAATCAGTTTATGGAGATCAAATTTTTGAATAAATTATTTATAAAACAAATATATCATAGCTTTTTAAAAAATTTCAATTTCCTTTCTTAAAATTTAAAAACATACGACTACATACAATTTTAAACTCATATCAA
>BMAV01026466.1:40492-68830 GCA_019973955.1 Trichonephila inaurata madagascariensis | reverse complement strand
TATCTGGGTCACTAATTAAGAGACAAAGCTTTATGGTCACACATTTAAGATTTTTTTTAAAAATACTTTATTATGATGTACAACTCACACACAAAAAATGATTCACTAACTTATGACTTCAATAACAAAAATGAAAGGAGAAAGCGAAAATGAAGGTAAAAAGTGAAAATATAGATACCTGTACCCATTTTTTATCTGAAACAATGCTAATTGGCTAACATGATTTTTAAAATTTCAAAACTAGGCTTTTTCTTGAGAGTTTCAAAAATATGTGTACATGATCAAATAAACATCTAACTAGAAGTAAAATGTCCGAGATAAGGCATAATAAATTCAGTTCCTTAAAATATGTATAAAAATAATCACTTCTATAATTTTGATCATAATGAATTTGATTTTTGGTAATTAATATACATTTTAGTTTTAATATATATACCATACAAAATATACATTTAATTTGCCAATACCTGACAATGAAATACATATTCAGGTGTAGTTTTTTTAAATCTTGTATTCCATATTAAACATATCCCATCTGGTTGGTGAGGAGCATCTTCATTTTGATTATAGGATGCACAAAGAAGTTCAGGAAACTAAAAAAAAAATAATTTTATATATTTTAATCAGTTTATGGAGATCAAATTTTTGAATAAATTATTTATAAAACAAATATATCATAGCTTTTTAAAAAATTTCAATTTCCTTTCTTAAAATTTAAAAACATACGACTACATACAATTTTAAACTCATATCAACTACCTTAAATTATGATGAACTAATTTATTCTTGTGAATATTTTACCTAATATTTCTTAAAAAATGGCTGTAATTCCACTTTTTAAGAGTGAGAAATATAACACATCACTCAATTAGCCCGGGCCTAATGAATAAAACAACAACTTTTAGGCAAAACTGAACTTTATTTATCAAGATACTACTCTTCAAGAATGATACATTTAGCCCAGCACTTTTCTAATTTTTTAATGCCTTTTTCATACTATGATTTGTTTTTGCTCTCAAAATAAGCTTCAATTTCAGCAATCACTTCTCCATTTGAGCCAAACCTCTTTCACTGTAGTATCCTTTGAAGGTCTGCAATTAGCCAGTGCTCACTTGGAGCTAGATCTGGACTATACAGTCGGTGGCCTGGAAAGCAATTCGAAGAACAATTTGTTCAATTCGACCATCGTTTTCATGGACATGTGGTATGGAGCATTGTCTTGGTGAAATAGCAATTTTTTCTTTTGCAATTGAGGATATTTTTTCTTTATTTTTTCCTTCAGTTGATCTAATAATGCCTTGTAATATTCACTATTAATTGTTTTGCCTTTCTCTAGGTAGTCAATAAACAAAATTCCATGTGCATCCCAAAATAAGGACGCCATAACCTTGCCAGCTGACTTTTGAGTTTTTGGTCTATTTGGATGGCTTTTACCGGCTACTGTCCACTCAGCTGACAATCTATTTGATTCAGACATGTAGTAATGGACATATGTTTCCTCCATTGCTGCATATCTACGTACAAAATTCTGTTCATTTTGCTTAAACAGCTCCAAACAATGCTCTGAATCATCGATGCATTGTTGTTTTTGATCGACAGTGAGCCAACGTGGCACCCACTTAGAACACAGCTTTCTCACTGACAAATGATCATGCAAAATAGTGAATATACTGCCTTTAAATACCTTTAAATCCTCTCTGCTATCTCATACAATTTCAATCCAAGATTGGTTAAAACGATTTTATGGACTTTTTTGATATTTTCTGGAACAACTGCAGAATTTGGGCGACCTGAACGTTCAGTGACATTTGTTTCTGTGCGACCACATTTTAAGTCAGTGTACAATCACTTAACTGTTGTTGGCGATGGAGAAGAGTCCAAATAACACTTATCAAGCCATTACTTTGCTTCAACAATATTTTCCCCCCATCAAAATGTAATGTTTAATTAACACACAAAATTCTTTTTCATCCATGGTTTCTAAACAAACAAAAGTTGCTTCACTAAAACCACTGTAACATTTCAAATAACCAAGAAATCATGAAATTTTGACACATGCCATTTGAAAGTGAGTACTACAAGGTTAGGAAATTTAGTAGGTAGTGCCATCTACATGTTAGGCCCGGGTCTTATCGAGAGTGATGTGTTATCAGATCTATACACTTCATCTTTGATCACATTTTGAAAAACTTACAAAATCTGAAAAGTTATTGAAAATATTATGACATTTGTGGAATAAAGCAAGTGAAAATAATGTTAAAATTCAACTTCTTGATATATATTTAGACAAAAATATTTTTTGTATAATTTTATTAAAAATTTATCATTGAATAAAAAATATGAAATACATAAAAAATTTATAAATAAATTTTCTTTACCTGAGTAGACCAATCAAATGACGTAACAGTACGATTCTTTGACCAATGATCATCATGAAAGCAGCGATTTAATGATAATGACATACCACTATGATCATCGCTGAAACACAAATTACATTGATCACATATCATAAAAATAAAAGATATAATAATAAAAGATTTTAGAAAATTTAATTTAATTCAAAACTTAAAAAGTTTAATTGAATTTAATTTTATATATAGTTAAAAATTAAGTTTACAGATAAATAAAATACTCGAAGAAATATTATGGTTTAAAATGTAATATTTTAATTAGAAAAAGATAAATTTTAAAAAATTAAATGACAAATCAAACTATAGAAATGTTTATTAATTAAACTTTAAAGAGCACACAGATATTAATTTTCATTATTTACTGTTTAAAAATAAAAAAAGGTTTTACATTTTTGTAAAATACTTTTGGCATGAAACTGAAAAACATTTAATACTTAAACTCCTTTTTATATGACAATTCTATATATGGATTCTTACAAAATATTTACGGAATTTTTTTATTTAATTAACAGGAATATATAACAAGAATTTAACAATAATTCCAAAAATGAAAAAAATTAATATTCATTAAAAATGAACAGAATTAAAAAAAAAAGGATATGATAATCCAATTTTTAAATACTGCACTAGTATACACTTTGATACTTTATTATTCCATTAATAAAACAAAATTTAAAAATAAATAAGAGCAACCACCTTTCAGATTCTTCTTGAACACCAGTATAATCAATGAAAATATCAACATCTTGGTAGAGGGCTCTTTCAATTATACGAGAAGATCGGTCAATGAAATGTCTAAAGTTATCACTTCTCATTAACACCAACTTTTCTTCATCACTCAAATCAGATGCTATAAATTGAACAGATAAGTAAATTATCACTTGATATAAAAATAATTTAAATTATTTGTCTTTTAGCAGTTAAACTAATTACACATAGCATAATCAGATTTTAAAAATTTCTTTAAAATCATAAAGTATGATTATGAGTATATGGGGTTTTATTTATAGGATAGTTATTGCTAAATCATACCAGTTGATTAATTTAAATTAAGTACATGATCTAAGCTAATTATAAATATTTTATTTTTTTACCATAAAAATTTTGATAGTATTGCTGAAATAAAACAGTGTTGAAGGAGTGTATATATTACACGTTAAACAGGATATCTATTTGCAATAAAAAAAAATCTGAAATTGTTTAACAAATACTTTATTTTTTGCAGCTTTGTGGAAGGAACTTTATAACTGGCTGACAGATATTATCAGCTATTTAGGTATAATTAAATCAGGGAAAGTGAGATTCAAACAGAACAAAAGGCAGCAGTCCGATCGGAGTCCAGCTATGGACTTGAAATTGAGAAAGAATTATAAAAATGTAGAACATTAAGGATTTAGAAAAAAATTTTGGTAATTTTTTTTCAGGATTGGCTGTGGTCTATTCTTGGTCTATGAAAACTAAGATTTGAGGTGTATTTTTCTACATTTGTTAGTGTTGTTTATCAGATTCATCTATATTTTTGAAAAATTTAATTGTATGTTGTGGATTGTTTGTCCAATAGTAAAAATTTTGCTAGCTGATTTGAGATAATTAATATATTATTGCAAATAAAAGCAGTCATACAAAGAAGTAAAATTCCTCACAACACACACTCCTTTCTTGCATATTTGTAAACTTATTGTCATTATCAACATAATTTCATTATAACCTTGGAAGTGCATGACAAATCTTATTTTAAAAATTACCATAAAATCCGGCTTATAACGTGCATCTATAAAATATTACCATAAAATCCGGCTTATAACGTGCATCTATACTTTCAAGCTGTTTTTTTTAATTTTTAGGTATATTCGCCGTACAACGCACCCCCCCTTTTTAATGAAGAAATCTGAAATATATTAGTATACATTGCTTTTATGCTTTGAAATCATTTATTTGAGGTATTATTCCAAACTTTTGAATCAATAGTATGCTTTTAGATCTACAATTCTTTTAGTTCATAAAGGCAAGTTCGGTACATATAGAAGAAAAGTTTTTTTTATGTTCACATCTTTTGCTATTTTTAAAGCTATCATTTTTATACCAACATATAACACGCACTCATAATTTTCGGTCTTATTTTTTGTGTTCAAAGTGTGCATTATATGCCGGATTTTACAGAAAGTTGGTTAATTACTAAGAATTGATATTACTGTAAAAATTACATGAGAGTTATTGGAAATGAACCGAGTAATTTTGAAGCATGTGAGAAAAGAAAGATTACACCTAAACTACTACACATGCTTCAGTATTTTAACTCTTCTATAGAAACCCACGCACTTACTTCGAAAACAAACTCAACTATAACAAACATCATTATTCCTCAATAATAGTGGATGTTTAAATGATGAAAGTGGACATAATTCAAATAAACAAAATTTATTTTCCTCTTCATCTTTTCTTTATAACTATATAACAAGACTGTTGAAATGTTTCCATTTTTTGTGATATAAAAATTGCTTGCAGAAAGCATACATAAAATTGTCAAATAAAGTTAGGTGTTCCATGAACTGGAATATTGCACCTTTAGAACTTCTCATATTATGCTAAAGAAAATGATGAGACAGAGCATCTGTGTTTCATTTACTGTTTTTTTTTTCTTTTCACAAGGAATCAAGTCAAGCTATGCAATGTTGATTGGTATAATTAAATGATATGGAAATGACTTACACCTAATGTAGGACTTTTTAATTTTTGGGGGAGGTTTCAAGCGTTTTGGATTTTTGATTCATCTTTGCTTAACGCTGAAGTAATTCTTGCTTTGGGATTTTGATACGGTTTGCTTAATATAATTTTTAGATATTATACATATTAAAGCTTATTTTTCTCTTTAATGCAAATATAATAATAGTTAATTTTTACAATAATAATTTCAATAATATAATTTTTCAAATGACACAGAAGTTCAAAATACCAAAAAATGCTTCAAGAGCTGACCTTGGGTAGCAAATCCAGGCATGTGGGTAGCAGCAATACTGAGGAATGCACTACTGAACCATTAGATCAATCTGATAGTGATAATGTGGTATGAGATGAAAATGATGAGAATGTGTGTGTGTGTGATTCATCCATACCAGAACCCTTTACACAACCTCAAGTTCCAATTTGAAACACATATTTCTAAATATTTTTTAATATAAGACTTTATACATACATATATATGTAATAATTCCCAGTAATTTAATCTTTAATAGCTTTTTATTTATCTATGGTCCTTTCCATCAGGACACCCATTTAATTAATAACCTAGCCACTGCCTAATGAGAGTATCTTGAACTACATCCATCCACCCCCAAGTCAAGTGATTTCCCGTTGGATATAAATATCGAGCTTTCTGGAATCACGCTCACTTTTGTCTTTAATCATGTAGCTGACAGCAGCCCGTTGTGTGTTTGTTTGTTCTTTGATCTGTGCAGTGTCATCCATGCTTTATGTTTGTAATAAGCCTGTGTGTTTCAATATGTGCAATAAGCTAGATTAACTTTCAAGACTGCCTCATCAATCCCATCAGTACGTAACATCACACAAAATAGAAAATGTATCTTAACATACAGTAATCACTTCCAATGGCCCCGCCCAATATTTTCGCTGTTACAGTATAATCGTCCACTTGCCACGACAAATCATACAGCACTATAAGTTTATATATATATGAGCTGCAAATATTTATCTCATTTGTTCACAGAAAATCATAAATATTTTTTTATATTACTTGTAACCTTTTCATTTCCCCCTCTTTTTAGGAGGACGGGGGAAGTAGCAGGTCTCCGTGTGATGAATCCTGGGTCATATTAAATTAGCTACACTGGTATAATGCAAAGCTTTTTAACTCATATGTAAAGGCTTTTATGCATTTATGTGCTTTATTACAATATTTGCCAAGCTGCTCTATTCACAGCTGTGGTGATACAGTGTCCCATCTCTTGGAACACCTGGAGAATCACAAAGGTTCACAAAATTCTAACAAAAATTTACCTATTACTCCTTTAGGCCTAAATAGCCCGCCCCCCCCTCCCCCCCCGGCCACTTTTTTTGCAGAAATTCCAACTTTAAATGGAGTGTGCAACAAAAAGTTTAAAGAAAATTTAAAAGAAAACTTTTATAAATTGTAATTTGGGAAATCATATTACAAAGTTACAGCATACGTTTTTTCTTTTCTTCTTCTTCTTTCTGTTTCACTTCCGCTTCTTTATCTTCATCTGCTGATGTTTTAGCTGGTTTGACCATATTAACTGTAGGTAAACCCACAAGCTTATGGTGTTTTTGGTTGGGAAAGTGGTGTACCATTCCATCAATGGATGGCAAGGAGAAACTTTCTCCCTCTTCAGATATAGAGGAATCATCATAAGTCAGAACTATAAGAGAAAATTTTCTTTTACACATAAACTAGAAATATATTTAAAGTGTAGAGAAAAATAAAGTAATATACTATGTACTCTGACTTATTTCAAAATGTTACATTCAATTAAATAAGGATTCAGCTTTAATTTATTACATTATTTAATTTACATTAAATTATGAAAACTGTAAAGCATTTTATAGGCTTAGGACAGCTTTATTTTAGAATTATTTGGTAAGAATCTGCTTAGTAAAAGAAATTCACTTTCTAGCTTGATTTTGAAAAATACTGGGAATATAAAGAATTATACATTATTCAACAAATACCTCCACATTTAATTTTTTTAAATATTAGTTTCGTAAATTTCCAAACTTCCCAGCTTGGTTATCTGATTTCCAAACATTAATGGTTTTTTTTTTGGGGGGGGGGGGCATTCTTTTTTTTTTTTATATTTAAATTCTATATATATATAAACTTTTAGTTATATACTTGATTTTCTTTCACATATATTTTTTCTATTGGTTAAAATTTAATAAACTTTTACACATTTTATATCAATAAATTTCAATTATTATCTACTTAATTTTTACTCATTATAATTTTTTGTGCTTAATCTCAATTGAACAAATATGCACTTTTCTAAAATTTTGAAGTAAATTTTCCTATAAAAGATATTTTATACGTAATCGGTTATTTAATAATAAATTATTTACAAAGTGAAACATCTTTATCATGCAATTCAAATATATAATAAGTACTGCTTTTATTTGCACAAAAGCAATTCTTACAATTATTTGATGTATATCTAATAAAAATTTATTCAAATTATATATAATATACTAGTGTGGAGTCTATTAAATGTATAAAAATACTGTAAATTAAATAATCAAATAAAATTGGAACAAATAATAGAATTATTAATTTAAAAAAAAAAAACTAATATTTCTGACAAATTAATGGAAAAAAAAAAATCAAAATTTTTGAATACGAGATACTGACAAGTGTAGCAACCATTTCACTACAATAACCAGGAACTTCACAAAAGCTATGTGAAAAAGGAAAATGGGGATTAGTGCAAAAGCATAATGGAAAATAATTAATGACATATGTGAACAAGAAAATTCTATACTCGCAGTAAATAAAAGCAAGAAGGTACAGAACACAAAGAACATGCAAAAGCAACATGCTATACATACCTTGAAATTCATCTTCCCACTCTAAAGTGATGAAAAAAAAGTGAAGCTTCACCTCAGCAGGAAAGTATCATGAAACAATGGAAAAATGAAAATGTTTTGATATACTTTTTCGAAAGCAAACATGATGAAATAAATTTAGAATTGCAATTACAATAATTTAGTGATTAGAACACAAAGAAAAAAGAACCATGTAAAGACAAACGTGCATCTGAAGTTAAATTCCAAACAGCTTTTAAATTTGTTCTATTAACTATTCTCCATACATGAAAAATATCGAATTCTATAAAAAAATTATATAAAACTGTAAAACTATTCTAGGAAATATATTCTATAACATGAAATTTTTTTTCTTTAAACTTAATGTCTAAAAAAATTGAAATCTAGCCAAATTTTATCAAAAACGTCCCATTTTTTTAAAACCATTTGCCTCCCCCTCCCTCCAAAAAGAAAAACATAACATTTCTTAAAAGGGCATTAATAATATAATTAAAGTAATATATGCTAGACGATTTATAATTTCGAAAATGAGATTGAAAAACTGCTTATAAAAGTTTCAGTATTTCAGTTAAAATAACGCTGTATAAAATATTATTCCATATGATACTAAAATATACATCAACATTAAAACTGAATAAGTATAAAAGTTTAAAAAGAAATTTTAATGTATTTGTTATTTTCTATTTTCCCATTCCATTACTTTAAAATAATTTATATTACTTCAAAAAACCAAACTTTTGTTTTACAACTAATGGAAAAGATAGGCAACCTCAGAGCAGCTTGAAAATATATAGTTCAAATAACTTTTCTTTTAAGTCTATTGTAGTTTTTTTTTTAGGTAAAAATTAGGAATTCATAATTATTCTCAAATCAAAATAAAATATAAAAAAGAACTTGTTCTGTCATTGGTCAGATAAAAGTAAGAAAACATTGGTAAAGTATTTTCTTAATGGTTAAAATAATTTATAAATGGTAAAAAATGATAAGTAAAAAAATTTGGACATCACAATCTCTATTGGTATTTTTCTTCCCCCTCCACCACTTTTAAACTGCTTTTGAAAAATATACATTTATTTTTAATATTTAATACACTTCAAATGAAGAATTATTTGAACATGTTTTTTTCCAGGGAAATACTTAACCACAAATATAGAACTGTAAATATAACTTCATATTAATCATAAAATGATCACATGAAAAGACAATTATGTTGCATATATTTATTGAGATCATCATTAATAATTTTGAATAGTTTAAAATTTTCAAAAGAAGAATAAAATATACATTTCATTTCTATTATTATATCCAAGCATGAAATTTTATGAAATTCAAATTGTAAATTTATTAGCAGAACTAATATGGAACATTTTTGAACCAGATGATACAAAAAGTATACATTAATAGTTTTATCAAATCCTAATCATTGTCAATATGTGGTGAATGCCAACACAGAATTATTGATCAGGCCTTACAATTGAATTGTTCAGTTATTGCCTTACATTTGTTTGTGATGTGATTCAATATCTAATCTGGAAATATATTGTTTGGTTCATAGATAATTAAACTTTCAAGTGGAATAAAAAAATTAAATTTGTTTGGATTTCACAAAGCCGGTATCCACATATCATTTAATTTATAATTTATTTATATTGGTTTTAACATAACTATTTAAACATTGCTGATTTTCAGACACAATTTGGAAGTATTCTTTTAAATTTTTACCCTGAAATTACTGCCATTACATTTTTTTAAAAAAAATTATCAATGATAAACATAACAATTTCAAAGAAAGTAAACCTGATGTTTCATGAGATGAAATAAGGAGAGTGATTGTGAAACCTCCAGCATATTTGAAAGATGCCATCATAACCTTGGTTAAAGACTGATTGTGTAATGTGACCATTATACCTCATCCTTTTTCTTTTACTCATTTTGCAATGTTAGTTAAGTTTTGGATCAAACTATAAGCAAAGTAGTTCAATAACATATTGGTAATAACTGGTAATCATTGGGGTTCTTTTCAGTAAAATCTGGCAAAACAGAAAAATACCAGATATGATAGAGAACTGTAAGCTCTTAAATAAAACATTTCTGGTATTTACTTGAAGGTCAAATTTTCACTTCGTTCAAATACCATATACCTATAACCTTTGCATTCCAAAGGAATCTTGAAAAGGCATCTCCTCATCAATTATTATTGCTTGGAATATATTTCACAATTCACTATAGATATTTATCATATTTCTAGTACAATCTGGAGGGTATGAGGAAATTATCCAAAGGGGAGCCAATTCTTGAAATCCTCCATACTAAATGGTTTCAGCCTACCTTAATGTTTAAATAGACAGGCTAAAACCATAGTACAAAGATGATTTTAAGGAATTTGTTCTACATCATAAAATTTCCATGTGTCCTCCAATTGTTTAAAAGATTAAACATCAAATCTTAAGAACATCATTAAATCAAAGCCTATGTCAATCTAGTCATGAGGAAAAGTTACCTACTCCCATTTTTGTACAAGTTTGAACACTATCAAGACATTGCATTATGCCTCCCTAATATAAAATTAATGTTAAGACTAGCTCACTTAGGGAAAGAAAATTTTGTGATAAACACTGATACAGTACTACTCTGATCAAGCTCTGCAACTTACTTTTTTTTGTCTGTTTATGTTTGCTTACTATGTAATTCAATATCCAATTCCTTTTGAAATCTCTCTCACATTTGGTTTATATATAACTGAGTTTGTGAATACAATAGAAGAATTATATTCTATTTTGGATTTAATAAAGTTGGTGTGTTCTATTTATTATTTCATCCAAAACTTATTTATACCAGCTTCAATTGAACTATCTAAACAAATACTGTTCCAATATAGCATTTTATAGTTAACAGATTGAATAAAAAGTTTTCACTTATTTTCCAAATTTTTCATGATAATTGTTCAACATATATGAGTTCATATTCAAATAACATTGATTTCATTATTTTCTGAAAACTATGAAAAAAAGTTGTTTTTTTTAGTTTAAATTTACAATGGATTTTAATATTTTACATGCTTATTTTAACAACAATTTAAGCATATATTTTTGTTAATCTATTTTTACAATAAAATTAAAATTTAAATTATGAGCTAACAATAAACTAGTTTATTTTAATTAACACATTTAAATAAAAAGGACACAAAACTAAAAAATAAAATTTGTGAATGTTTTCATAATTTTTTTTTAATTGTAAGAAACATTATGAAGCACAACTACATTATATTCAAAGAAACTGAAAGCTAAAGCTAATCAATGCATGTGAATTCCCATACATAAAGTGAAATAAAAATAAAAGCTAGAAATCTAGACAGTAATGCATAAGTAAAGAAAGAAAAATGCAATCAGGAGTTCCACTGCAAGTATAGAATTTTCATTAATAAATGAAGACCAATAAAAATGTAGATGTTTTTGTAATATTTATATTACAGGGCTACTTCAGAAACTTTCCATTTGAATAAAGTAAGTTATAGCAAAATATTTAAAGATGCAATTTATAATGGTAATGTTACTTTTCACAGGGATAACACATCCATCATAACTTAAAACATAAGAAAAAACATAATACATTTGCATCATGTTAAATCCTAACTGACTAACAGTTAGACAATTTTCATAAAATGCAAGAAAAATTGACTTTCAGAAGCCATTTGCAGTGTTTTTATTAAAAATTTTATTTAAAAAAAATAATTTTAAATAAAAGGTAAAACTTTATTTCAAAATTATTATAAGCAGTAAAACATTAAATAAATAAAATATTATCAATACTTAAAAATAAAAGCTATTAATTTAAGCATTCTTTTAGTAATAGAGAACATTATAGGATTTTTTTAAATGAAAAGAATTCAGTTTGAACTAAAGGATAATGTAAAAGAGAAATTAAAAATGGGATCCAAATTAATAGATTTTTAAATAAAATTTAATCAATAAAACATATTACTAAATAATTAAATTCCTGAAGTGTTATTTTATCTCAATGCAATTTCCTGTTTTAATAAGAACATGTTAATATTCATTTCAAAAATAATTATCTGAAAAATTCCTTTATGAATTGTATGAACAATAAGTTTGAATACATTATAAATTATTAAACAGGATTTAAAAAACAAGAGAAACTCACCATAATAGTCTAATGAAGCAGCTGAAAAGAAAATAATAATAATTAAATCCATCATTTCAATTCCAAAATTTACTTAGCAATTAATATCATAAAATAAATAAAAAGATAGATGCACATCAATACATATTATATTTTTTTACTTTTACAATATATAATAAACTCTTAATCATATAATTAATTACAATAGGTCTTTAATTAACATTAAAAATAACACATTTCATTTAGTAACTAATTTAGCACTTTTAACTATTTTTCCAATAAGGGTATAAAAAATTAAAAATACAAACCTTCCTTGTCACTGCTGGAATGTATTGTTTGTGATTGCTTATCATACACAATTTTTTCTGCAGGTGGAACTGTTGTCTGATGCACACTTACAACGGATAAATTAATTTTTCTGCCAAAGAACAGAAGTACATAAATAAAATTTTTAAAATAAGAATAATTTGAAAGATCATGAAGTAGTAAAACAGAAGAAGCCATGATATTCTTAGAAACTTCTTTAAATAGTTCATCCTTATTTTAAGTTTCTATAAATAATTTGAAATGATAATTGAATATTTACTTCAACATTAAAATTTTAAAGACAATTTAAAAATAACAAATATGTTACAAGTTTTATATCTGATTTTAAAAAAGTATATATATATATATATAAATTAGATTTTAAAATACAAGTATTATAGGGAAATATGTTAAATGCATTATATGCATGTTGATTTCAAATTCAGAAAACAGACTAAAAAAAAAAAATAATAATAATTAAATCATTCAACACAAAGGTTTCTTATTTATACTAAAACCTATCTGAAAAGATATTCTAAATGAAGTTTTTTGTTCTGCTTTTTAAACCATTTTTTTTTAACAATCTTCAATAAAAAGAGAAATAAAACAAGCATGAATAATTGCTAAAGTGATCCACAATATTACATATTTATATATCTAAGACTTTCCTTATTATATCAATATTAATGAACTGGATTAAAAACCTATCATCTAATATTTATTACTTTAAATTCACCTAAATACGAATTTCAGCAATGTAAAATGAATAGCGTTTCATATAATTTAACAAATATTTTTAAAGAATAAATTTTATTGATATTTAATTAACAGAGAAAATTTCAGTTTGTCCAAAAAGCTACCAGAAGAATTCCTTTAAGGACTAACAAAAATTTTTAATTAGTCAGAACTGAAGAGCTTTCAGTTTCAATTATAATATTTATACTTAAAAGTTATTGTTGTTTAGAAAATTAGATAAAATAAATATGATAGATAAACAAATATTACTAAACTTACTTTGGTTTTGGTGGTGAAGGCTGAATAGAAGGCTTATTCAAAGAAGCATCAGAAAGACTTGAATCCGATGTATTTGGAAGAGAGGCTACAATATTTAAAATACAAGCCAAATATAACATAAATAAATAGAAGTAATTGAAAAAAAAAATGCTAATAGACAGTTCTAAAAGTACTTTTAACATATTCTTAATCTACAGTCTAATACGTTTTCAAATAAACACATTTTTTTTTTGCTTACTGTATAACTTACAACATTCTGAATTCAATAATAGAGCAAATGATCAAATATAATATGCAATTCATATAATAAATAATTTAATGCATTATATGATTTGTATTTACATTTTTTGCAGTGAAAGAAAGACAGGTTTTAATATAAGAAACAATAAAAAAAAGCAAAAATTACTAGGAAATTCAATACATCCATGTTAGACAGTCTGCCAGTAAGCAAAAATTCTGAAGAATTTGCCAAACTTAAAAACAAGGTTATTACATTTAAGTATGTGAAGAAACATCTTTTTCATTATTGATTTATGAATACATTACAGTATTTAGTGATACAGCTTTTGATTTGGCAAAAATGGTTAACCGTCTTCAATAAGTAAATGCTGATAAGTCATAAAACTATTAACATTACTATTATTTGCTCTTATGTTTATGAAATTTAATATATTACACCATCTGATGAACAAATAATATGTCAGCAATCTCTAACTTATAAAAATTTGAATAGAGAAACAAAAAAAATTTTAGATACATTTTATTATGAATTTCTACAAAAAGTGTTTTAGAATGTCATGATAGAGTAGCTGAAAGCTAAATATATATTTACTGTTATATTAGCAAAATCGTGATTGTAAAGAGAGAAAGTTCTTTACAGTAATAACCTGTACAAATTGCAGGTGCCACAATTAAGGGATAACAGAAAAAAAAGGGACAGTGAATGAACAATGTACAATACACCAAAATACAAAATACTATCTTAAATATCCAATACAAATATTGAACATTTTCAATTAAAGAAACAGATAATTTTTTTCCTCATTTATTCATCACATTATAATAATGATATTTTTTCCTTTTAAAAAAAATATCAATCATAGAAAAAAATGATATGAAATTTCAATTAGATGCCTTGAAATGTATAAGAAAACTTATGTTAAAAAATATTAAAATTTTATTAAAAGTAATTGAAAAAAAAAAAAAACTCAACAAAACATTTCAATACTTGTGTAATAACAAATTATATATATAAGATATAAAAAATTATAATAAACCTCCATATAAAAGGAATAAATAACTTTTAACTAAAATAGTTTAAATTCCACTCTTTTGAGAGCTTGTTTAAATTTCAAAAAATTTCAGAATCAAAGATTACTTTGATTAGCAGGCTATTATTCTACTAAACAGCAGACTTTTCTACTTTTAAATTTATTCTGATCATTGTAGTTTTATAGACAATGTAATATATAAGACACATTATCTTTATTTTAAATATATATATATTTATATTTACCAATAGATGTAGTAACATTCAATGAAGCCAACAATTTGTCAGTCTCAATCAATACATCTTTTTCACGTTTAAAACTAATAATTGCAGCTTCTTCATTCTACAAGCAAAAAATGTTTTGAAACAACAATGAGAATTTTAAATATTACACTCAAATAAAAATTTTCTAGAACAAGAAAAACATTTAAGAAAAATAGAGTTCTCTTTTCAATGACATTTAATAAAAATATAGATAAAATAATTTATAGCTTAAGATATAAAAAGAAGTTAATAATGAGACAGCTGCAAAATTTAATGTTTGTTTAAAACATTGTATCTCAGTAATTACAATTTTAAATAAAATGGAACATATTTGATATTAGTATAGTACTTGTTTTTAATGCAATTTTGCTACATAGATGTTTGGCAGTCGGTTATTGCCTCAAATTAGTACCAATGAATAATATTTTAAAAATAATTCTAAGCAATTCTAAAGTGGAAATTTTTTACAATTCAAATGGTACAAGAGAGCATTTTTTTTTTTTAAAAAAAAAAATCTGATTTTAGGGAAACAGTATATTTGTTTCTTAATCCCACTTGATTTTGTCATAAAGCATTGCTGCTGCTGTGATTCCATATGTAATTTTAGTAACTCAATTAAATACAGTAATAGTAAACAACAAACAATCTCATTTTTCTAAAAAATATTCACTATAGCTTTTTTATTTTATTAAATGTT
The DNA here is from genome assembly GCA_019973955.1 of Trichonephila inaurata madagascariensis. Lineage (NCBI taxonomy): Eukaryota > Metazoa > Arthropoda > Arachnida > Araneae > Nephilidae > Trichonephila > Trichonephila inaurata. Next base: position 53,157 of record BMAV01026466.1, on the reverse strand, counting down.
TAATCATGCAAAAGAAACATTCATCACATTTTATATTATAAATTATTAAAAACGCTAAAACTGAAATATAAAACTAATTCATGAAATCTAATCTTTAGCAGAAAATTTTCTGAATGAAATAATTTCATTTGATTCAGAATCATTTTATAACTATATTTATCTCTTACTATTTTATACTTGTTTCAAAATATTAAAAAAATAAGATAATATACGTAATTTTTTTAGTGATACAACAGACGTATAAAATCATAAAATAAAGTTATAAATTATCAAATCGTTATTGAATATCTTAATATACAATAAGTCATTTCAAAATTTTTATAAAATAAAAATTGAACATTTATTTTTGTAACTAAAGTTGAAAATTCATTCATGCAAATACTTTTTCGAAAAATTCGATTCAAAATTATTTTGAATCTTTAATTGCATTACTTGGTAATTTCTGTTCCTTTTTTATTTTGAAAAAATAGATAATTTTATACAAAAGAACTTTGATTTACCTTTAAAGCTTCTTTTTCACGTTTTCTTCTTGCCTTTTCTTCTCTTAAAAGCGCTAATTTTTGTCTTTTTCGCTCTAATTCCGCTCTTCTATCAGCCATACCATCCTTTTTAACCAAAAACTCTTCCATAAGTAAATCATTAACTTAAACATTCAAATTAAAAACACAAGTTATTTTGACGAAGATTTAAATAAGATCAATCAAGAGATGTTTGAGTATTAGTTTCAAAACATTTCAAAAAGCAAGAAAGCCTACGTGACACCTGTTGATCGCCACAGTACAGTACATCAGCTTAAGAATATAGAGTGAGAAGATGAGTCATTCGAGAAACACCCAACCCGGTTGTAACAAAATCAAAACCAAATACCAAAGTAGACAGAAAGAAAGAAAAATGTGAGAGAGCCTCTGGGGATGCGACAGGTAACCAGTGAAGAACGTCGGTATTCTTCCTACGAGCTTTTCTGTCAAAATCTGTTCCTAATTTTAGTTCTCATTTTCGTCACTAGAGACACTCAGTAAAATCTGTAGTTTCCCACAAATTCATGATGCATGTTTTCAAAAAAGTCATTTTAGATACTTCGATGTTCGAAAGATGATGTAACAAATACGGAGACTTTAAAGAAAATACTTTTTCTTACAATATATTTTTTGCCTATTTTTTAAAATTTAGCTGGTGGTGGAGTGAGTTGAGTGTTTATGAACGTCGCACTCTAAAGCAAAGCATGGGCTATGTAAACTTATGGTGGTAGAAGCGACATATAATCAAAAAACTCTCCATATATGATTTATATTTTATAAAAGCACATTTACTACGGCATTTAAAACGAGCAATTCGTCGTGATTAATGCGAATATAATACTGTAAAATCGAAGCAATTTATTTCTCCTTTCTTACTATTGGGAAATCTTTTTAATTTAGGAAAAAGTTTATAAAAAAGATGTTTTTTAAGGTATTTTTGCACTGTCAATAAATCAAATCTCGAAATTTAGTAATTATTAATTATTATTATTATGTAATTCTACTGTGTGTGGTTTATGGGGCAATACTTTGTTGAAGATTTTTTTGAATCGTGCCACGAACGCCGATTTGAACAAATAACACTCAACAAATGTGAGTCGTCCGTTACTGAGTCGCATGCAATGATGTAAATGAGCATAATATATGATTATAATGTGTCTTTTATTTTCCCACTATATGTAAAAAGGTTCAAAATACATTTATACCTTTAAAGTGATTGCAATAAAATTAAGTTCTCAGCTAAATCAGTTTCATGATCATTTTACATCGAAAGTTTTATAGTTGTCAAAGATTTTTGGACTCAAAGTGATTAAAATATTAAATATGTTATGGATGTTCTGCCGTTTATTGAATAAACTCAAAATGATATTTATGCAATAATGGATAAATATCGTTTCTGCTTTAATGATTCTGACGTATAGAGATGTTAAGACAGTTTTCTTTTTATGTAAAATTTTTTTTAAATAAAATTTTTGATTTTATTTTAAAGCTATTGGTATCCTTTAAAGTTATAAAATCTCATGAAATCATAAATTGAAAAATTGTAGAGTTTTATTTAGTTTATGAGAAGATAATATTGAATAGACTGAATTTTTTTGCAAGTATGCTGCATTTTTTCCCTTCCTCTTCTTCATTCAATTGTTTTATTACACAACAAGGATTATATTTAAATTTAATGGAACATATTTTTTGAGAATAAACATTTATTTTTGATCTATTCAGATATGCAAGTATAACTTCCAAAAAGTGATTGCAAATGAAAATTTTATTTAAATGAAGAAATTTATACAGTTCTTATTTAATTTTTAGTCTTTTTAGAATATTATCATAGATTTTTCCTCCTTACTAATTTCTCTTGAATTCGATTAATACGTATACTATTATCAATTTTCGTAGGCAAATTTTGTTTTTTTAAATGGTATTTTTTATTAAGTAGCAATAACATTTTGTCATTTGCTTTCGATTCTTGAACCATTATTTTTATTTTTATTTTAATAGGTGTCAGGGTTTTTGAGAATACATATTTGATTTTGCATTTTGAAATCATATATTCTACTTCTTTCTTGCGTACTTTTATTACATTTTATTTACATTTCTTATTCTTGTTTCAAGTTTATAATATTTCAATCAATGTCACTTGATAGGAAGTAAATCATTGTCTACATTTGTGGTAATCTTCGACGGGAAATGTAATCTTGTTATTAAATCTTAAGTCGGAAAGCTGTTGAGTTTATCCATTTTGCAAAAACAGTGTTGAATATATTGAGTTAGTAAAAGCTTTTATTATTCAAGTATTTTCCGTTGCTTGCTTTTCATGAGAAAGACAGTATCTTAGAGCAGGTTTTTCCAACGCTGTGTCACAACCCATTGTCGCGTCATGGAAGAGGGGGAAGGCTGAGATCCGAAAATAATTATGAGAAAAGGATCGAATTTTAAAATTTGAGCCTGCAAATTGGAAACACAGAAAATACATGGTTTTATACACCTTTATTGATGGAAGAATTAATATAAAAATAAACAGTTATTGGGGACGAATATTTTTATAACAATGCACTCGATAAATACTTTTTGAATAATAAATTTTTTCATAAATCTAAACTATGAAATAGAGAAATTTGTCATCCTATTGTATGTATAAAAAAATAGGTATTTTTATATATATTCCAGAAGTTATATTTCACCATACTTTTTTTAACATCTAAATTCCAAGAAATCCTGTTAAATTTTGTATTGTTACGAATGGATTTAAAACCTATAAAATTTCTTCAGGTAAATTTTTACAAAACTTCATCATTCACATATTAAAGATATAATTAAAAATAGTAAAGATCTTATTAATTTTTCGAAAAATAAAGATATTTATTCTATACATAGTTACGAAAATTTGAGGATTTATTTAATTCCGAGATTTTAATGATGTAATTATTTTCTCGAAGCCCAGTGGCTGAGTGGTAGTGTATCGCGCTTCCACGCCACACAAGTCTGGGGTTTAAATCCCGTGCTTGGCAAGGTCGACTCAGCTTTTCATCTCTTGTGGGTCGATAAATGAGTACCAAGCTTGATTGGGAGCTGAATACTGGGGTTTTTTGCGTCAGACTGACCACTTGACCGAAACATCTGCACATGTATCACATTGCCTAAGGTCACATAAACTGAGATAGGTACACAGCAGGTTTTAGTTCTCATAGGCTGTTGCACCACTGAGTTCTCACTCAGTAAGTTACAATAATTATGAGCTTAATGGTATAAATTTGCACAAATTTAAAATTCTCATTGAATTAGTTTTAAAGGAAAACAATATTAACGAATGGTTGTTGTTGTTTTCATTCTGGGATACATATGAAATACGAGTGGAAGGACAGAAGAATACAACACTAACAGAATATAGACATTTATTACACATGATGATTCTAGCATACAACAGAAGGGGTGCGCTGCTTTCCATTCGAGACGGGAATCCATTACAGGCGAAAGTCCGACTTTTCCCGAAGACTATACAATCATGCATTACTCGGGATTCGACCCCGAACTCACTAGGTTATAAGCCGAGGGTCATGTCCACCATACTGGCTGTGCGGCAACTTGAATGGTAATCAATATGAACATGGGTGTAACTACATCGTATTAGTCATGTCAATGATAATGTGCCCCCGAGCTACAGAGGCCTCAACATGTGTAAGCAAACAATTATAAACTGTTATAAATAGTCTTATTAACAGAGTTCTAATTTACTTTTATAAAATCGCCTATTACAAGCTTCAAACTGGCTTAAAACTTTTCTATGAGCCCTACATCTCTGTTCCCACAATTAGAAATCTTTAAAATTGGGTTTATCGTTTCACACTGAAAATAATGAGAATACAAGGGGTGGTATAGACTGGCTAAAGTAAAAAATTCCTATTCAATGCGACTCGTCAGAAAGATCGTTTGTAATAAAAAACAGATAATATTTAGAATGGGAAAATTCCATCTGAAACGATATTTGCTAGTAAATGACAACATCTCTTCCTCCGTTTATTCATTGATTGTAGATAAATGTATTACTCAGAAGTTATTCAAAGACTGGGCCTTTAGTATGAAGTTTATCGAGACGTGGTCTAATGAAAGAAAATAATAAATTTTATTAATCTCTGTTCCTTTTCATTTGTATAACATTAAGAGACCAAATATGCATTCATAGTCAACAAGGTTTTGAAAGCTGTTTCCCCTTCTGAGTAAAGATAAAAGCATTAGCTCCGGAAATCCTCTTTTTTATTCGATAGTTAGTTGTTGCTACCCTGGAATGCACAATTATTTGTCCAAAATGCGAGGCTTTCTATAAGTACCTCAAATAAATAATGATTAAAAGCCGGCTAGTGAAAGATCATCCTTTTCTACAGAACGAAAGTAGAGATTGTCAGATAGGAGAAGTAGGAACCATTTTGAATAACTGATATTGCGTCACCGGAAGAGGAAATATCTATTATGGTGTGTAGTGAAAATGTGGAGCGAACGCCTAGGAGCGAAATTCATCAAATTATTGAGTGCTGTTTCTTTACTTTTTTTTTCTTTTTCAAGTTTCAAAGATTCATATAGTAGTTTTAAGTACTGATTGGATTTTGATGATAATTAATATTCTAACTATTCTAGCAGAATTTTTTAGATAATGAGGTAATGTTAGGAAGGAGCTGTTCACTTCTGAGTTCTTCATGGAGGATGCAACTTAGTGTGAAGGAAGATGCTTTTACACTAAGACGAAATGTTTTATTTTGAATCGTTTGTATGTTGTTTATGTGGGTGTTCAGCAGCTGCCCCCCAGATAGAACAGGCATAAAAAGACAGTTGTCTGAGAAATTACTTGTAGATGAGACGGTTTTTAATTGAATGTTTAGATTTACATCCAATGAGGTCTTTTAAGATTCAATGCTATTTACAGTAATTTTGAGCTATTTTAGTGAAGAGGTTTTTGTAGGTAAGTTTCATCAAGTATGAGTCCTAGATATTTTAATTCGAATGACTAATTAATAGAATTGATCAAAGAGTTGAAGTGGTGTAGGATTCAGAAGAGATCTTGACTTTGCCAAAAATGATTTCCTTGTTTTTTTTCGCGTTGATAGCTATTCTTCAAAGTGTTAGCTATTTTTATAGCTTATGAATGTATTGTTGTTGAACTTGAGCTGCTTAGTTGGTAGTTCGCTTGTTACAGAATGCTACATTGTTCGCAAAAAGGCAGATGGTGACGGATTGATCCGTTAGAAAATCATGCGTGTAAATGTCGTAAAGGATAGGGCTCGGGATGTCTCCTTGAGGAATTTGTGACGGGCTCACGTGTCTTTTCTTTAACATGTCATTTGGGTACTTTTCGGGGCCAAGATTAATGGCAACTCTTTTCCAACCAAAACCCAAGAAGTGAAACGTAAAGCTAAAATGCAAATTACATAGCTTTTAAATAACAGAAGTTTCAGTAAGTGAAATGGCAATTTGGGGAACGTTATGTGAGAGATTGATACAATTGTGAAAGGACGGCCAACGGAGGTTATTCCGAAGATAAAGCCATTAGGTCAATTTGCATTCCATTGAACTCGCGTAAAGACGCCACTCCCTAGTATCGGAGCTACGATTGGATTAAGGTAGGATTGACTATTTAATATTAGGACTTGCGTTATTATTGAAATTGAGATTGGGCAGATTAGATATTGACAGTGGTCCAAGTAAGGTTATTTCGATATTACTTGTATTGTATGTTTGTTCTCATCGTAGATTCTCACATTTATAACCATTATCTAATCTGTTAAAAGTTTAAGTTCTAGTTCTTAATAAAGTCATATTAAGAGCATGGCTACTTCTCATTCTTTAGTTGACTCTACACCTCTAGCTCACGCAGATAATCTAAGAGAAGGACACTCGAGGGAAGGGGGGCTTTTTCACAAATTCCAGCTGCGATATTGTTGACTTTAGAAAGGATATTGTTGTGTTTAACCTGAATGGTTCTATTGGCGAAAAAGGAGTAGATTATTTTTAAAATGTAGTAAGGGAATTTAAACTAGATAAGTTCGTGTAATCAAACCATCACGCCAAACTCAGTTTAATGCCTTTTTCATATAAAAAACTCCCCCCGATATGGGTTTTGGTGTTGGAACCTGTGGTGATGATGTTTATGATCTGGTGGGAGTTGAAGCAGCATAGAGGTTTCAGATCGAAAACCATGCTAGAATTGTGGGATGATGTTATGTTGATCACACATGTCAGAAGGATGTTTTCAAATATTTTCCCGAGTGAGCTAATGAGGCTGATGAGCTTGTAAGTGTTTGGGAATTTTGGATCTTTCCCTGGCTTAGATAAAACCGTGACCGGGGCAATTTTCTAAGCGTCAGGGAAGTAGTTGAAGGGTAGACATTTGTTTAAAATTTTTGAGATGTTGATTACTGCCCTGGTCAGAAGGACCTTAAGAGCTATTTTCTTGTGCCATCTTTTCCCGGAGCTTTTCTACTGTCGGGGTTTAGGATTATGTTCATGAATTCTTGTGGTGAGGTCAATGGATTATGTTCATGAATTCTTGTGGTGAGGTCAATGGGATGGTATGGAGTCTCTCATTGAGACTGAATTAACTTTGGGTGCTTCTCTCTTCTATATCGATGAAATCCTCATCCTGTGGCTCTGCATTTTCTGTGAACGAGCTTTCTAACTGGTCTCCAAGCAAGTTAAGTTTTTCCTCCTTACTATGGGTTAAGCCCATGGGGCCAGGGATTGATGTAAGATGAGTAGCAGAGCCTGTGTAGCGTCTGATTATTTGGTCGATGAAGTCATCTTCTGTAGAAGCCTGAGTCAGGATGCTGTTCTAAGTGGAGTTTTTGTTTTCGGTAAGATAGAATTTTTATATATAACTTCTTTTTGAATCTTGTTGATTTTAAATTTGAGTAGAGGATAATTGCTCTGCTGCCATTGTTTGTGAAGTTTGTTTCTCTTCTTAATTAATTTCCATAAGTGATCATTATAACAACCCGACGATAAGATGTTTTAAAGTTCATTTCACTTCAATCTGTACATGCCATTGTGATTGCGTATAAATTCTTTGCGCGGTTAACTGCAGAAAATAGATTATACCATAGTGATGCTTTACAACGAAAAATTAAGAAAATAAAGAAAATATATTACCAAAGATTTTATCTTTTTTTTCTACAATCATCGAGTCTCACTCATTTGAACTGTAATGGTCAGAAGCCTTTTTTTTTCATAATTTCCTTATACTGCATAATAAAATTCATAATACATCAAACTTTATTTTTACATGGTTGATACATTACATGAAACACTGTGTAAGACCACGCAAAATAGATACTAAATCTCTACAGTAATGCATAAGAGAATTACGTTCCACACTTTCTTTTAAACCATACAATATGAAGACAAAAATGAGTTTTGAAAATCGCATACATTTATCATGAATCGTTAATTTATACATGTTTCAGTAAATAATGAAAATAAAAGGAAAAACGCATACATATTGCCTCACCGCTACTCTTATACATATATGCATCTCTTAATGCCAAGATGAGTAGAGAAATCTCTATTTTTAATGTTAATACTATTTTTAATCGAATTTAATGCTATGCTGAAAAGTCCAATAAATGTTCTCCCCCTGTAATAATGTTTTGAGAAGTTGAACTGGCTTCAGAAATATATATTTTTTAAACTTTTTATTGTAATAAGAGAAACTTCTTTTTTTATTTGTATAACTTTTTTGGTTTTGCAAGTTTTTGATATAATTTTAAATACCAAAGTAAAGAAAAATCCATATTTTGTGATAATTTTAAGTTTTAGTCCACGTTTTGATCAACATTTTAAAAACGATTTGTTCAATTTGTAGAAATTTACCCCAGAAGGTGAACTATTAATAAATATCTAAATTTTGTTCTCATTTTTCAGGAGCAATCAATGTCCATAAACCGTGTAAGAATAAATTAAACTAAAAACGAAAACGACCGCGTTATTTAAAACTGTATTAAAAAAAGAAGTGTGTGGGGAAAAAATTGGTGTATTTTTATGTTTTATTGCTCAAAATGTTTTATTTGTTATCATAAGCGTATGAAGAAGGCAGCGAGTGGTGGAAATGACTGCAGTATTTTAACGATTTTTTAAGAAAGTAAATTAATATTATAAGAAAGCAGAAGCTCTTGCATTTCTTAAATTATTTAGAGCTACTTTCATTTTTTCCTAATAACAGAAATTTTCCAAATGGAGAATCTAAATAAAGTTCTTATGAATGGTACTTGGCTCTGTTCAAATACTTTGATGAAACCCATAATGCAAATAGAAGAAAATTTAAGATATAATATTAAATAATTTGCAATATAAACTCAAACTCAGTGGCGCAACAGCCCATGAGGGTCAAGGCCTACTGTGCCCATCTCAATATACGTGATCATTGGGTGCTGAGGTACATGAGCAGGTGTCTCGATCAGGTAGTCAGTCTGAAGCGAAACCTCCAGTTTTTAGTCCCCAAGCAAGCTTGGTACTCATTTTATAGACCCACTGAAGGGATGAAAGGCTGAATTTGCAAAATATTTGTATATAATTCATTTATATTACTTAAGAATGTTTATAAATTTTCAGTAAAGGTACTCAAGTCACGGGAATCAGCTATGTTTCCTATTTGTGTTTGACTCATCTCACGGTGCCAGTTAAGAAATAACAAAAAAATATTAAATAGATATACAGTCGGACCTTTATGTAACGAAGTCGCTATATCCTGTAAAAAAGTTTGTTACAAGGAAAATTCCTTATATAGAAGTTTATCTTTCAGTTTTCTTGATAAACCACATAAAACAAATTTTAAATTCATAAATACCATATATGAAAGAAAAGTAAATATTCACACCTGTTTGTAAATTAATATTTATTTTATATATCTTACCTATCAAAAAAAAAAAAAGAAAGAAAGAAAAACTGCAAGGAAAGTTTCTTGAAGCTTATATCTACTTCCTATAAAGTATTAGTTTTCTTCTTTGATGCTCAAACACTTACGTTGTGAAATTTTTGAGCTACAAGAAACGAAGTTACCAGAACAACTGATCAACATTACAAATGAAAAGAGACTAATTCAAGGACATGGGGACACGAGACAACTCCACCGAGGTGAAAAGGGATATCGAAGATGTTTCCAGGGAACTGGACGATTGGGGTTAAAGGTTGCACTTCTTGGTTGAAACGTCCAGAATTCTATTGTTCTCTGTGAGCTTGGTACCTAATAAAACTAGTTCAAGAATTATGACCATCATAAAAGGAGTTAATAGAAAGAATACCTTGAAATGTCCAGAAATACTTTAAAAAAAGGAAGAATAAATAATTGAATCACAAGAGAAAAAGTTCGTTATATAGAAAAGGCACTTCGCTATTGGGAGGTTATTTTACGAAGAAAATCGTGAAATGTTCTTGGTTCCAGGAAAAATTTTCTAAATAGATATAGAAAAATTCGCAATACAGAGGTTCGTTATATGGAGGTATGACTGTATTAAATACTTACTATTTACTTATGATCCTATTTTAAACAGACTTCTTTAGAAGCCAAAGGGTAGAAAAAATTATTTAATTTATTTCACCCTTTGGATAAACACATTGTCATGGTAATTAAAAAACCCCTATTTCTACAATTATTATAGAAACAATACAATGTCTTTTGAAAATTGATCCCTTTTCAATAGTTTCTCAATATATCATGATAAAAAAAGGGATGATGTTTATAAAGAAATTAGAATCAGCGAGTCCTTTTTAGGATTTACGTCAGTAGCTGATTGTGCTGTCCAACAGCTTAAAACTGATTTTTTAAATGCAATCGAAAAATGTAAAATTTATTTTTCCAAATGTAGGATATATGGTTATGATGAAGCAATTTATGTTGGGAGTATATGAAAGGTTACAAACTCTTATAAAAGAGCTTGCGCCAAGTGCCAATTACGTATGTTCATCATGCAGCCCACTCACTAAATTTAATTTTAAATGATGCTACGAATCACATTCCCAAAGTGTCACAATTACTTAGAAAAAAATATGTATTTTTTTTGGCAATATCATAAAATGCTGGGCAATGTTGAGTAATAGTTTTCCGAAAAATATAATATTACCTTTAAAAAGGTATATCCTTACTAAATGGTCATATCAAGAAATGACGTCTTATTCTCTATTTTTTAAAAAAATTACTGATTAATAACGAAAGCTTTATGTAAAACTAAATTCAGTTTCAACTAAAAAAAGACGAAAGTAAAAATGTAATTATTATATTAAGGTGTAATTTTGTGAGTCGATAAATGAGTACCAGGCTTGCTTGGGAACTAAAAACTAGGGGTTTCGCGTCAGACTGACTATTTCACCTGAACATCTGCTCATGCGCTTCAGCGCCCAAGGCCACGTATACTGAGGTAGGCTCAGTCGGCCTTGGCCTTCATAGGCTGTTGAGCCACTGAGTTTAGTTTGGTTGTAATTTTCGTGTTTGTAATCTTTTTTTTTCTAGGTTATTTGAAATAATAGACTTTATTCCTAATGATCTACTGCATGAAAAAATGACAAACAAAAAGCTAGTATTCTGTTAAATATTGTTTTGAGAAGACGGGTAGGAATAAGAAACAGAATTCATTCAGCTGTTTGCTAAACGATTCCGGAGATAAAATGTTATGAATTTTGTGTAAATAGTGTAAATAATTTGTATTTGAAAATGTAATGCATTTATATTACTCTATGTTATATTTATTTTATGTAAAAATTGTAATATTCACAAGCAATGTTGTCCCTTACGCTATAGTCGCGATTGAATGAGAACTTGGCGAAATCTTGGCGATAAAGCCAAGTTGGCATCATTTTTGGCGACTTTGTTGACCATTTTGGTGATATTGGCGAGTTCGGGACCCTCTGGATTCTTCTAGAAATTTATGGATCCACTAATTTCACGCTCTGTGATGCAAGCGGATCTTTTCTGGAAGTTGCCGCCGGGTCTATAAATATAGTAGTGCTCGCCGAAATGGATAGTCTTGATTCAACCAGCGATTAGTGAGCATTGTTTTGACTAGCGATAACTGATTAGCTCGGCTGTGCTTGTGTGTGTGTGTGTGAATAATTCTTTACATACTTGTATTTTAAACACTGATAATTGTGTTTGATTGCTGTGGAAGGTGTGAATACCTTCTGGGATTTATTCTGTGAATATTGCTGCTAAATCCTGTATTTCACGGATTGGAATTCCGACAATAATTTCTCATCGCTCTTAAATAACTGTTTTTCTTCTTTGAGACTGATTTGCATAAAATCCTAGAATCCCGGATCTACGTAAAAATAGTAAAGAAATTAAGTGTAACACTTTTTTTTCCTTTCCAAAATGGAATACGAAAGAGAACAAAATTACTTTTAATGAATTATAAGAAGATGAGTGAATTTCAGATTCAGAATCCTTTTTTCAGTCATTGTGTATTATTCCTGTATAGATGTATTAATATCTCACACCCTACAAAAAGTTTTCAATCCCCATGATCTGAGTAATATTTCTGAAATCTTTCTACTGATAAACACTTATCCTTTTTAAACGAAGAAATAAAATTTTAAAAAAAAAATCAGGCCACAAAACTAAGTACAGCAGAGGTGAACAACTTGTTTTTGGCTCGTGGGCCCTATTGTGAGAGTGGAGAATACCGGAGGGACGCACCTTTTTTAAAATGATTGCATTCCTTATAAAAAAAAATAATAAATATAAGTTAAATAAAATAATGGCAATTTCATTTAATTTACTTACTGTGCTAGTTTTATATTATCGATAGCTACAAGCACATTTAATTTTAGAGTTAGTTTAATGAGACAAATGTACCCTGTCACACCTTTCTCCCACCTTTTTCAATTCCTACTATTAGGTCACACTTAATATATTTATTTATTTGTTTGTTTATTTATTTATCTTGGTAGAATTTTCAATCGTTAGTAAAATACATTTTAAAGCGCTCAATTGAGCTGAAATTTTATATATATGATTATTTTGGATGACAATACGATAATTTGATTATAATTAATAAAAAATAATTGATTAAAACTAATTATTTAAAGAATTACAAATACAGCCACGTTGGCATCATTTTTGGCGACTTAGCGACTTGTGTCAAAACTTAAAAAGGTTTTTTTTTTTTCACGCTT
>BMAV01026466.1:17863-29343 GCA_019973955.1 Trichonephila inaurata madagascariensis | reverse complement strand
CTCACTGAAAATTTGAAGATAATATAATATGTAATTTTTGGGAAAAAGGTACATAAAGTAAAAAAATATTACATTTTGAGAAAACAGGTTTTAAAGTAAAAATTTGTAATTTTTGAGCATTTACTTTTTTCAGTACTTTCCAGAAGTATAAGAAGAATTATCTTTACCATCTGCTCCTATAAGAGGTTCTTCTAATTTTCTTTTTTTCATTATTTTTAATAATTTAGCCTTTTTTTTTTTATCTCATGATGCTTTCGTTCGGCTACACGATTCTTACGTGCATCTAATTTTTTGAAGCATGGCACACAGTTATAACTTAGTTCAATATCAAAATGTTTTAAGATCATTAATTTTGCTACATGACTCATAGAACTGCTCAATAGCCATGCTTACCTCGATTTTAGCGTTTTTAATTCCACAAATGTAGATTTCGGATTCACCGCCCATATAGTATTATTAGCTGACTCATTTGAATAAAAGAAGTGTACTCATACTTTTTTTGGACATGCCGAATACACTCTAATTTTTCCACTTGGATTTGCGCTCATCAGAAACTCATGCAAGGAAAAACACAGTTGCTCGTAGCAGAGCGCTCATTTGATGTGCCTCAAGGAACTTCATTCAAAAAAAAAAAAAATATTTCTAATTATCGCATTTTCCTCATATCATATATCATTTTAAACAGGAATGCACCATTAGAAAATATAAAAAAAAAGTGAAAATCGATAATTTTTCGAATATTCATGTGAACTCTTAACGAATTTCACGATTTAACGAATTTTTATTTCCCCCCAGTTCAAAATGAAGGCAAATACCCCTATTTAACGAATAATAGAACCCGAAAATGCATACATTGCCATGGCGTGAAAGTTTGAAGAGTGGTGCGTCAGCTCAAGTATTACCATCGTCACTTGACCGAGGTTCAAACTTACGAAACCCAATAGTTCTACAGTAGCTTCACAAATCGTGACGTCAACAAAAAACTCAAATCAAAAGAGTACAGTTTTTTTTAAGGAACAGAATTGTACCTGGGATGTTCTGACGTGATACGGAAAATTCTTGTTTGCTTTGGATGGTCTTGTAAGTATCTGCAAAAATAAATACAGCAGTATTATTATAAATCCAACTATCGTGTCATTTGTTTTCCCTTTCGTGCAATATTTTGGTTAATATGTAATGGTATGGATTTCAAATGAATTATCACAGCTAGGTACTTACGAAAAATACGAAATGAGCTCCTATAGAAATAAAGAGCTCCACTGAGTTCAGAAGTTTCTCTCGGACCCATTTTGGTACTATGAATGTCGAAATGAGAATTACGACAGGCGCTGATAGAAACCTTAAGCATGCAAAAGAGAACATTTTTTTTTATTTCAGAAAGACTTACTTTAACAAAGCATGTTTATAAATGTATTCATAATAAATGGTTAAATGTTAGAAAAAGATAGAGATATATTGCTCTTTTACTATACCCATATAATAACTCAATCAGTATTTAACGTTATTCTGTTTTAATAAGGAAACACTGATGCGGTATATGCAGTTTTAAAGTCATTTATATAGTTTTTCCATATCTTTACAAATTAATGTTTTTTATTATTGAATTATGATCATTAGATTCAAGATGACTATGTTAGCATCCACAAAGGAATACTATGGAATAAATACAGTTTTCAATTTTCTTTAATTATTGAAGTATTTAAACTCACAATTATACTTTGATTGTTCGAGCTTTTTTTGTCATATTTTTACATGGCCTTTTAATATCTTTACATATAGTTTTTCATTAACTAATAGTTATAAAAAGGCTATTTTTTATGAGAGTTTTTTTACGTATATTAGAAAAAAAGATAGCTTTACGTAATCCAGCAGTTTCTTAAAACAATCTATTGCCTTAGGTCTCAATCGTTTTTAGAAGGTATATTGAAAGCGAAGTAGAGCTACTTACACATTATACCGTCGATTAATTCGTTATATGAAACGACGTCGCTACATACCGCGAAATGCAGTCAATAATGAAACACGGTTCCAACGCATGTACAAACACAATAATAATTCCCTCCAGGGATTCGAAATGCTATTGTGAAAAAACTAAGACAAATGCAGTAAAAGAAAAAAAAGAAAAGAAAAGAACACTTGAAAGAGTAGAGAAACAATTCAAGTTTTATTTACAAACTTTACTAGTGTCCTATCTGTGAAACCTTGGTTAAACGGCATAAATCAATGTAATAGTCTAGTTCCTGCACACTCACTCAACATGGTACTATCAAATTTATTAAAGCATGTGTTATCTTTTCATGCAGATCTGCTACGTCACGCTGTAAAGGGAGCTCGAAAACTTGGTCATATGTAAAAAGTCCAAGTTTTCGGATAAGACGTATAACACGGAAAGGATAATACGTGATGTTTATAACTTTGATAGTACCACGCTGAAGGAAGTGTGTCAGGAACTGGATTATCGCATTGATGCATACCGTGTTACGAAGGTTTCACATGTAGAACACCTATAAGGTACGTAAATAAAACTTGAATTGTTTTTGTTTTCTTTCAAATGCTCTTTTTTGCTGTATTCGTCTTAGTTTTGTTTACTATAGTGCTTCGAAACCCTGGAGGAAATTATGAATAACTCTGTATTGTTCGTGCATACAATGGCATCATTTGGCAACGTCTTTTGATTCGGCAATATTTTTTTTTAATTTGGGCGAAATTGGTCGATGGTATAATACATAAACGAAACAAAAAATATACAGGGTGGTCCCAAATTCATGTTACAAACTTTAGGGGCAGTTACAGGGCAATGTAACAATCATTTATTGTATAGGATATTTGGGCGTAAGTGACGCGGTGAGGCGCAAACAGGGGAAATAAAAGAAAAGAGAAATGGAGTTATCGGTTGGTTTCGTTGCCGCAAGAGGGCAGTAGATATCTAGTAGCCGTTCAACATGATGCATCTCATTAGGAGAAAGCGCCATTCACAATTGTGCTGACGTTTACGATGGGAGACTTTACGTATGCCGAAAATGCAGACATGCGTTACATGTACGGTTGTGCAAATGGTAACGGCACAGCTGCGCTACGAATGTATCACGCGCAATTTACTGATCGACGGATGCCTGATCACAGAATTTTTCAGCGGTTACATCGTCAACTTTGTGAAACACGTTCGATCCACGTCACCAGACATGATGCTGGTCGACAAAGAGCTGTGCGCAGTCCAAGCCTGGAAGAAAGCATCTTAAATGTTGTGACTGTTAGACCAGAGTCACAAGTACAAGAGCTGTTGCACATCACGTAAGTGTGAGTTAATCAGACCGTTTGTATAGTGTTTAATAAAAATCGCTTACAACTGTTCCATTTTCAGCGAGTACAAGCTTTGAATCCGGCAGGCTATCTTCTCCAACTGCCAGTGGGGGGCACAGCAATGTGAGCTGCAGCTGGACTTCATATTCATGTGCTGAATAATTATGAAGAATAATTATAAGCATTACGTTTGTCAACGACGCTTTCAATAAACACTTTGTCTTTCCTTTCGTTTCTTATGTTTTGTGTTTGTGCCTCACCTCGTGATCTGCGCCCGAACATTCCTGTACAATAAATGATCGTTGCACTGCCACCCTTAAAGTTTGTACCATGAATTTGGGTCCACCCTATATATAGTGCGACATATGAACACTTAAGAATATTACTTACCATAAAGAGTAGAGTAAAAAGAGCTTAGTGTAGAAATTTGACTTCTCTGGATAATGCATCATTGTGAAAATGACAGCGTAGACGAACCACGCCCATCCCACGAGACGAAGTCCGATTATACCATAACCAGCAGGACTTTCATATATGTAAAGAACTTTTCCTGGATCGAAAAACTTAAAAAAAAGAAAGAAAATATGTAAATATATTTCCTAATTGGTGATGCAATTGAGGAAACAAATTGAGCTTTTTGTACAGAGACAAATAAGCTAAACCTCCCCATATAACTCAATGTATTAATCTAGAACTGAAGAACACTTTCGCGATGGAAAATTACATATAGAATTAACCATTTTAATACCGAGCTTTTATAGTATATTTTAATTATTAATATTTCAAAACAGTAGCGCACACAGGAATTTTTCAAGGGGGGTGTCCAGGGTCGAAAGTCCACCATTCTTGTATCATGCTCCTTTTGATTTTGTCGATTTTCGGGAACAAAAAACAGTAAAAAACTAATTATTGAATGAATAATTAGCATTATTAAATAAAATTAATCATTAACTTTCTAAGCGGTCTGCACTTAGTCTTGCCATTCTGGAGATGCTTCAAAAATGCACCGCACATATTTTTTTGCTTTCAGGTGGGGTTCTCAAAAGCGGTTGAGCCGTATTTTTAAGAATGCGGCTCAGCCGCTTTTGGGAATCTTGCTTGAAGGCAGAAAAAACATCTCTGGAATGGCGGAATTTTACGTGCAAACCGCTTGGAGGGTTAATAACAAATAATTAAATTTTACGTACTATATACTTAGAATTATAATCAATCGGAAAAAAATCAAGGGCTTGGGGAAGGGGGGGGGGGGTCCGTACCCCTAGGACACCCCCCTTGCGTGCGCCACTGTTTCAAAATGTTTAAATGCTCGAGAATGGAAAAGACGTGCATTGTGAATCATTTTTAACTCAAAGAATTAACTTTATCCACCCTGCGACTAAAGGCTCTTTTTTTTTTTTGATAATTCTTTTAGTATTGCATATTTACTGCCATGCTTTCATACAGACTCGAATATATTTGTCAGTCTTTGAATATAAGAAGGTTAACCTATAAAAAAGATCGATTTCTTTTTCTCCATTATTATTTTTCAAATTTTTCATAATTATATATTGAGAGAGTACGAATATTATTAGAGTTCATTCGAAAAAAATTTATTATTTTTTCTTTCGGTTTTCCTAACTGCTGATTGCTTCTATTCACATATTCTAATAAATAAATAAATATTTTTCTCCCAGACCAATAACATTTCTGCTAGAAAATCATAAAAAAGACTTTGAAAGCTTTCGAAAATCATCAAAGCACAACCATAAATTTTTGTTGGGGTGAAGAGAGTGAACTATTTTCTCTAGTGGAAGGATAACTGTGTGACCCACCCACGCGAGGTTTTCCCGCTTCACTCCCACGCATTCCTTCTACGGGGTTTACTAGCTGACTGGTCGCTGTGTGCTTTTGGTCAGACTTGCTGTGTGTTTTGGTCAGACTTGCTGTGTGTTTTGGTCAGACTTGCTGTGTGCTGTTTCCGTGATCGTTATTTTCGTATTTGTATGTAAATAAATGTGCTGTCCAGAGATACCTGAGTGGAAGTAATTTCACAAAAAAAACAACAATTTTTATTAGGATTTTTTTTCTATGAAATAAATTCATTAAAGGATAACCTCTTAATAAAGAGAACGATAATTCTGTGCCTGAAAATTTTAATTTGTTCATAAATTTCTTCATGGCGTGCTTCAAAAGCTTTTCTTTTTCGCTCCCGAGATCTCATCTATTTATGATTTTGGTCAATCAGAAGTTGTTGGAATCATATGATTTCGGGTAAAGGCTTTTCTGATTGTTCAGAACACACTGTTGATGTAAGATTGCATCACCCAGTTTTAAAAAACGAGGAAGTTTAATTTTTGGGATGATAAAGTTGGAATTATTTTCCAATAGTTGGGTAAACTAGGATTAAAGTTCCGGAGGGCTCAATACCATTATCAACTAAAATCCCTCGAGGGAAAATTTAGGTGAATTATTACATACATATATTTCATAAAACAAGGGAAGTTGTGACGGGCTCATCGCGCTTTCTATTAATTTTCCTCTTGGTTTCCTTGGGGTCAAAAAAGGCAAATCCTTTCCAACCAAATCCAGACGCGAAGCGTGATCATTCAAAATGGGAACCTGCAGACGTTTAGCGTAAGCGAGGTGGCCTTTTGGGAAGTGATTATGCTAGTCGGAGTTTAAACGTGTAAGCTGAAGTAAGCCGATATTCCAGTGTCAGCTATCCGTGAAAGTGCGTTCAAGCAAGGTGGATACCATTCCACGCGAGATAAGGAAATTACACTGAAGATTCGGGAGTGTTGCTGCTACCTAGGATATAGAGGTAGGATCATTCAAGTTAATATTAGGATCTGTGTATAAACTGAGATTAGGAATAGGCGTAAAGTTAAACATAGTGATTAAGGTCGCGCTTATTTGGTAATACGTACTGTGTGCTTCTCACCTCAGATCCGCTAAGTTTAAATATAAATATTATTATTGTATAGTGTTTAAGTGTTAAGATCTTAATAAAGAGATATTAAGATTATGGCAACGCCTGGTTCTTCATTCACTCCCACACCCCTAGGTCACGAAGATAACTTAGAAGTAAAGCATCTCCTACGGGCGAATGCTTTACAAAGTTAGAAATAAAAAGAGCATAAATGTATAAAAAAGACGTATATATAATAATAATAAATGTTTATTACCTTTCTTTCATACAGAAATAGGATGACATATACAATGACGTACAACCACAAAAACGCAGCTATTTTAAGTAATGTTTTTTTGCGTAATCTACCTCTTGTCACAGTATACCCTTTAGCAATGAAGATCAGCATCATCAATAGTAATAATGTACTTAAGGCTTCCAGAACCTTTCCTGTAAAAATGTATTTATACATAATGATAAATTGACATGCACATATCTACTTGTGACTTTAAATTTTCTAAAATTACCCTATTACGTTGTTCTTGTAAGAGTTACCGACACTTTCCATTAACTGTAATATAACAATATATAAAAAGCAATTCCTTAAAAATTTATTTGCGCGAAAATAGTCTTAAAGATAGTTTTTTCCTCTTAGAAAAATGTTTAAAGTAAAAAGACATCGACACACAGAGCTTAAATAACATGAATTTATTATTCAGTTTTTCTTTGCTTTAATTCATTATTCACATTTATATTTTTTTACAAAGGAAAATCATCCTTACGGCGCATATTTCTGTAGATATTCACGGCTCAGGCAATAAAAGTGCAACTGACAACTAAAGGATATTTTTGTGCAAAAATTAAATAATGGAAATATGTAAGACAAGAAATTAAAAAAAAAGAGGAAAACTACTTCAAACTGATATGATTCTTAAACATTGCAAATAAATTACTTTTTAAAATTATTTTATAAAATGGTTATATATATATATATATTACTTACATTAAAGCATTATATTTCTTTTACTAAATCTAATAAAAATCCTCATCTTTTTAATATTTTTACCCCTGCAGACCTAGATCGTTCTTAGATAGCTAATATCACTTTTTATTGCAGCACCATATAGGTATATACCATTTGCCACGATATAATTTTGCCACCTAGTTTCCTCTCCAGAAGGAGCTATGACGATACGAAATTCTGCCAAGAGCACCCGAGCCAAACAGGCATTCAAGGGATTTTTTACATGCCGCATAATCATACGACATGGACACTGTCGATTTTTTGCATCATGAAGATCCATCGACTAGGGTCGGGGTCAAACCTGCAATGTTGGACATACAAGACCAGCGTCTAACCAACTATGCCACTCAACCGGCATAAAAATCATCATAAAAAGAATACAATTTTTGAAAAATTGATTCAAAAATATTTTTGAAATATATATGTATAATTTATTCACATACTGCTAGGAATAACTTTTGTATATTTTGTAAAAATTATAAGTAATGTTATTTTTTCTCTTCTTTAATTATCGATTAGCATAAGAAATAAATTTCCGAGCAATGTTACACCAGTTGATAATAAATTTGTTATAGTTATGAATATAGTAGAGTTGAAGCAAATCTTAGCATGCAGGTTTTTAATCCGATATACATTAATTTATATAACTTTATTTTTCTACATTTATGGTGACAATTAATATTTATTAGAGATCGAGCAGTATATATATATATATATATTATAATATTCCAGATTTATCCTATAAAATAATTCTTATTGTGTTAAGCTTTACAATTTCCCTTTTTTTCCTACAAAATCTCAAACAATGTTTATGTGCATGATACTCAAAATAATCCTAGAAAGCAAGTAATATAAAAAAAAATCAAGTCAATTCCTACTTAGGTCAACAAAGAAAATTTTTATTTTAGTTCCTTTTTATGAAATAATTATAATTAATATAAATATGTATATACATGTCACAGAATCACAATATTAAGTGACAAAATAGAGAAAGCGATTTTCTTTGCAATTTTCCATTTTCCTTTCCATATATGGTTTCCGACTATTTTTTTTCTGCTTTTGTTTGTTACTATTTATTCATTGATTAAATTTAATTATTCTAATAAAATAGTATAGTAACACAAAAATCGCTTTCTCAGAAATTGGGCCATTCCAGGTAGGGTTCAAAACCACGACCTTTGGATTAGAAGTCCAACACACTATCCATTCCACTACAGGGACTCAACGAACGATTTTCATTTCTATATATGATATTTTTTTTTTTTTATTTATTTAATTTATTTGCAAAACTCCTCATGCTCCGCAAAGCATAACATGAGGCTTACAGACGTAAGTGGTAACTCAATTAAATCATAACAAAACAAATTTGGAAGAAAAAAAAAAAAAAAAAAAAGGGAAAAAACAAACAAACAAGACAAAACAAAAATAAAAAGGAAGAATGGCAATACACACATATAAAAAGGGAGGTGCCAATATATAAAAAATTTAAAAATCTATACACAAATATAAAAAAGGGAGGTACCAATATATATCAAACTTTAAAAATCTATACAGTAGACAAATTTTCTTAAGACATTAAGGCTCTCAGTACATCTAACCAACAAGGATAAAACAGGTGGCCAGGAAACACCTAAGCATTTCAACTCCTTTCTGAAATTTTCTCTTTTACAGAAATAAAGTTTACAATATAACAATACATGTTCCACAGTTTCAGCATCCTGACCACAAGAACAAATATCACTACCAATTAAATTAAATCTAGATAAATAGCTATTAAAATTTCCATGGCCTGTTAGAATCTGGGATAACTTGAAATCAGTAACAAAATTTTTACATTTAAGCCGTTGATAAATGGTTGGAAAAAACCTTTTAGTCCACAAAGCTTTAGGCGAGGCCAAGAATTCTGTGTTCCAGGAAGAAACAGTTCTTTCCCAAGCTAAATGCTTCCAGTGGGACAATGGCACAGACATCAAAAGGTTCATATCTTGGCAAGTTGTCTCTTTGGCCAATTGATCCGCTCTGTCATTGCCGAGATTTCCGCTATGGCCCCGAACATATGAAAAGTGGATGTCGCAGTCTAAGTAGTACAAAATAGACTGAACCTCTACAACAAGTTTTTCTGTAGAGTTTATATTGAGCAAACAATGGAGTGAAGAGAGTGAGTCAGTGCAGATAAGAAAGTTGAGCGTTCCACCCTGGCGGAGAGAGTCCTGAATCAAATTTACGGCAAGATTAATGCAGAGTAGTTCGGCTTGAAAAACAGAGCATTCATCTCTTAACCGATGCTGAAAAGTAGCATATTCAACACCTTCCTCGTAAATAACGCAGGCAAGACCAACCCTACCATTCAATTTACTCCCATCTGTGAAACAAACAGTTTTATATTCTTGAAAGACTTCATTTGTATAAGTCACAAGAGTGATAGGTTTCCTACATGAAGGGTGTGGCAATAATGAAACTGGAATCGTCCCATCCAGCGTGCCAAGGCTGGTACTCAAATAGTTTTCCCGAACATCAAGATTGTTCAGAATAACCAAGTCGATAGGCGGTATACCAGAAATAGCAAACAATGCTTCATAGCTAATAGTTTTGTATCCTTTAATGACACGAAGTAAAAATCTACGTTGCGTTCTTCTAATAAGTCTACTATTAATTTTCTTACTTAAAGAATGTCCCCAAGCTCTCGATGCATAAGACATGAGAGGTACTATTCCCTGCTTATAAATCAACTGAAGAACATCAGTTTTCACTCCAAAAGTATTGTTTGAAATTCTTAACAGTCCAAGAAGAATTTTTTCACTTTTACTAGAAGCATAAGAGATATGCTCCTTCCACTGCATTTTGTTATCAACAATTATGACCAAATACTTAATCTTGTGCAATTATAACACCTCCAAGCTTTAAATTGATTCTTTGATCTACTGTCGATTTTTTATAAATCTTCATTACTTTTGTTTTAAGTGGATTAAGTTCCAACTTATATAGCTCTGACCAATCAAAGATATTATTAAGAATGTTTTGTGACAAAGTGCAGACATCCTGAAAGTGTTTACATTGAACAATACGAAGTACATCATCTGCAAAAGCTATTTTATGACTATTCTGGAACTTTGAGATATTGCAAAGATCGTTCATAATTAAATTCCACAGAAAAGGTCCCATCACTGACCGTTGTGAGCAGCCTTTTTCCAAAACACGATTCTTTGTGACGTTACCCAATTTAAGATCAGCTGAACGACATTGTAAGAAGCTCCTAATAAGGCAAAAGATATTTTTAGGAACTTTGAAACTTTTGAGAAGGTGCAAGATGCCAGGTCACCAGGCATCATCGAAAGCTCCTTTAATGCCCAAGGAGATTAAAAAAGTCACATGGTTTTTGCGTTTTCCTTCTTTGACGATATCACAAAGGCGAACCAAGGCATCCTCTGCTGACTTTTGAGACATAAAACCGTACTGGTCATCACTTAAAAGACTAGACTTTCTTAAATAGTGGTTAAGTCTAGTAATGCAGAGTTTTTCCAAGCACTTTCCCAAACAAGGGAGTAAGCTTATGCAGCGAATATTTTCTATGTGCGTTCTTGACAATTCAGAACTTTTAGGGAGAAGTACAATTTTTTCTCTCTTCCAAATTTTTGGGAAAACACCCAAATTCAAGCAGGTGTTAAAGAGAGCCAAGAGAACAGAAGGAGAACAATTGTGAAACTTCTTAATCAGTTCATTATTAATTCTATCGGAGCCAGGTGATTTATTTAAACTTAAATTATCTATAACACAGTCAATTTCTGTTCTTGAAAAAGGAACATCATCGTCGCTTTCATATACCAATTCAGCTTCGGAACGCAAAACCCTATGTTGAGAATTATCATGACTATTCGGATCACAAGGGAAAGATTTCCTCAAGGCGGCATCTATAGTATCTTCAAACGAAGAAGTAAAATTGCTAGAGGAAACTTCGATCCCTGAAATTTCAAGCCTTTTGGTAAAATTGGTTTTCATTCCATAAGTATAAGTTTTCTTCCAAACATTCTGTACAGTAATATCAGCGAGAAAAGATTTCCAAGAGTTCATTTTGCTTTCATGAAGTTTGAACTTACATTTTATCCTAATTTGAAAGTAAATTTCTCTATAGACCTCCCTCAAAACGGAATTTTTCGTTCTTTGATATCGCCTTCTTGCTGCATTCAGTTTACGCATGCAAAATAATTCAACACACCACTAGGTTACTTTATGATAACCACTCTTTTTTAAAGGGATTGATTTTTCTGCAGA
>BMAV01026466.1:0-13209 GCA_019973955.1 Trichonephila inaurata madagascariensis | reverse complement strand
ATACTAACAGCACTGAGGGCTCGTGGAGTGGAATCAAACGTTTCCTTGGAAATACTACTCATCGCACCGAGGACATGTTTGATTCGTATCTGGCTGAGTTTATGTGGCGAAGGAAGAATTCTCATTCCGTTGAGAACGAAGTCTTCAAAACGTTCTTAGCGGATGTGGCGAGTGTTCCCACCCCCCTTTGCAACAGGACGTCACGCCGGAGCAGGAAATAATACCGGACGATGTTCAGCCGGGGACATTCTCTTCATAAACATCGTTTTTTAAGATAAGTCAAAAAATTTTCATTTTTAAATGCATAATTTTTGCAGCGATTTTCAGTTTCAAAACTTTAAAATAATACGTTTTTCATGATTTCCCTTCCGCCATCTGGAATTTCGCGCTCCAGCGTTGCGTGTTGTGGTAGTGTTGCAACTCCGAAACGCAACACGCAAAAACGCGCCAAATTGGAAATTTTTCAAAATTTGGCGGAAAAGCGGCCGATTCGACAATTTCATCTATGATTCCTCCACTGAAATCGATCTAGATTTAGAAGAGGGAGACACAGTTAGAAATATATGTTTTATATGTATAGGCACATAAACATTTGGGAAGAATGTGATTTCAAAGGAGACAACTGGTACACATCCACTTTCAGATGAATTTTTGAAAAGAAAAAAAAACCTATTGCTGGAACACTAAGAGAAAATAAAAAAAGAAAAATCCAAAATAAGATATAGACGGTATACAGCTCTTCAATGAAATAACTTCATTCAAAGATATTTTTCCTGGTAAAAAACAGCCAACTGAAATATTAGAAATTATAGTGAAAAATGATCTTATTCCCTGTTTTCCCAATTTCACTCTAGCATTAAGAATTTTTTTAACCCAACCTGTTTCTGTAGCTTCCGATGAAATTAAAAATCATTACAAATTACTTGAGAAATAATATGACACAAGAAAGGCTTTCAGATTTGGCCATAGTCTCAATTGAATCCGAAATCTCAGAAAAAACTGATTTAACCGAAACTATTAGCAGATTTGCTTCTCAGAAAGCCAGAAAAGTTATTTTATAGTTATGTAACCCCCCGTTATTTAGACTCTTCCATATTAACAGTAAAGAAACTTTCGCGCCCTCTAGCGAACAGAACAATCTTCAGTGATGGCCAAGTTTCGGAACTGTAAGGATGTATGAGCATGCGCTCCGATCCCTTTCAATTCTATGTCAACTGTTAGTTCTCTAGTTATGTATATAAATGTGTTTGTTTTGTCTAATAAACGTGTTTTAATAGCTAGTGGACTTAGTAAAGAACCCCTTCCCCGTCTGTCCCTTATCATTTGGCGCCCACCACGTCATAGTTACAGAAAAATCTGGCGTATAACGTGCCCCTACACATATTCGCCGTATAACACTCACACCTTTTTTTTACGAAGAAACCTGAAACGCATGTGCACAATGATCTTTTATTTTGAAGTCCTTTATTCGAATATTATATTCCAAGCTTTAGTAAAATAGTGTACTTTTAGAATTACAACCCTTTAAGTTCATAAGGAATGTTATTTTTTCACAGAAACAGTATTTCGATATACGTAAGAGTCTGAACTTTTTCTATGCTCATCTTTTTGTATTTTTAAAGCTCTCATTTTTATACCCGACGTATAACGTGCAACCGTAAATTTCGATCTTATTTTTTGAGTTAAAAGTGCGCGTTATACACCGGATTTTACGGTATAGTTTATTACTTTGTCTTAGAAGGACTGATTTATATACTTTTAATTTTACGATATTTGCGCCTTAGAGTATTTAATTTGATTAGATTGTATTTATTGAGTACATTCTGTTGTTTTGCCTTTATAATTATTAAATGTTTATTTTTATTTTAAAGGTTATGTTTTTGTCAGTTTATTATTTTGTTTAAGTATTTTGTCGCTATTATAACTCATTACCTGGCCAAAAAATGAAGTTCTTATTAATGTTTTACTTTTTATTCTTATATAAGTAGATGAGTTTTTAACGTCAACGTTATTAGTCAAAATATGAAAAGTTCTCTAGGGGGTCGGCACATTAGGTGTTTGCACGAGGGCGGCCGATACACGAGGATCGGCCCTGCCAGCAGGGTTAATATATTAGTTTAGGCTCTACCAGAAAAAAAAGCAGATGTTCTTTATAGCTAATTCGTTGCATAATCTGCATGAAAAAGTTGGCAGAAATGAATCAAGAAAACTCGATTATAATATTGAAAATAGTTTACATAATTCGCTTACAACTTAAAAAGAAAATGCTCATTTTTTGAAAGTCAATTTGTATGTTATTGACCCTAATTTAAATTTATGCATGAACAGATTATCATTTATAAATATAAAAAAGGTTAATAACGTTCTTTTACTTGCTCTTATAAGAACATGCTTATTTTTTATGCTCTACATTAAGAATTTACGTAATTGCATAAGCGATTAAAATTTCCGAGGTTCAAATTCCTTGTGTTGCCAGGATGGGGGCAGATGAATAATGTGTGGGGGGCATTCTTGTGTTGTCATTTGACCAAGGTTCAACATTATGATGTCCGTCATAAAAAGTCCTCGTAGTGCGACGATCACAGGCAATCAATCAATGTAACAGACCAATTTTCCTAAACTGGAAATCTCTTGAGAAATTTTTGATGTGAAAGACCACCACGTGTAAGTAATGACAGAAAGAGCAAAAATCCAATCCCCCCCCCCTCCGTTCTATTTATGTACATATCTTTTTGTTTTTATGTTCGGGTTATAAAGAAATAAGCCTTACTTAATTTTTCATGTATAGAAATCCATCAAGCACATAGTTTTCATATTTTTTTCTGTGTGTGCCTCTCTTCAGAATAGTTTTTGATTTTAAAGGCGTACGAACTGATTTCAATGAACGAACAAAAATTAAGGAGGCGAGTAGATTTTAAGATCTTCCTCAATGACCGCTGGAGAACTTCTGAGACGAAACATTCATAGAGAAGAGGTGCAATATACCTCGAATCACGTGTGGGGAAAAATAGCTTTTACAGTTACCTACAATGAAGCTTTTATTCCGGAAAAAAAATTGGTTCTATTTTAAAATAAAATTCGACAGTATTAGTTATTTGCACTTCTGTCATCATTTTATAGATTTTGTTTAAAAAAAAAGATTCTATTTCATGGGAAGCTAAAATAATTTTCTGATGGTGAAGCTTTTGTTTGTGAAGCTATGTGGAAAGATTCTCGTGTTTCACGGGGGAGACTCGAGACGCAGAATGAAGAATTTTTCCGCAATGAACGAGTTTAAGTTTCCCGCTTAAAATGAAAAGTGTAAATTAATTACATAATTAGCTTGTAGGAGGTATTATCCAAATAACTTTTTAATTCCCAAAATATTTCTGTATCTGAAAATCTTTATTTTTTTCTTATTCATATTCAGAATGCATGAAAGCAAAGGAGACAAAGAATCACTCTAGCACACAAAAGTATTAAATTTAAATCTTTATTTGGCCGAAAGAATTATAATTTTTTTATGATGCGAAAATAAAGTAATAATTATGTTACATTAATACTCTTAAATAAACTATGGACGTACACAATTTTGTATTTTCCGTTTTATGTTTTTTGTCCCCAAAAGAATTTTTCCGTTTTATTTACTTTTTTATACTCCAACGAATTTTACTTTTCTGACAAAATTGTTTTCAAAACAGTAAAAGACGTTTTCTCAAACAGCACAACAAATGCATTTTTTTAAAAAATGATTTGGAATTTCCTAAGCAGCGAACGCTTTTGTCCAGTTTGTTCCTCGAGCTCTTCTTCTTCGGGTATCACATCCAAGGAGGGTTCAAAATAGGGTTCCCTTCTGTAATCTCTAGGGTCTTCATTATCCTCTTCTGTAAAGTCCACTGTTTCTGGAGGGAATCGAAATTATCCTTATCATGGGTCTCATTTGAATGCAATGCTTTCGATTGCTTTTCCGGTGGGTTTTCCATTTCGATACGAATATTTTTCTTAAGAGTTAGGAGTTTGTTGAGTGGAGAATCTGACAAATCATCGAATGCCTGAAAAGAATAGAACGTTTTGGGCTTTTGGGGAGAAATCGTCAGAGAATGAAAAAGTTATTTGCGGTGATTGGGCTCGAAAGCAGAAATCGAGTTCCATGGGTTGGATCGATTCAGCTTGATGTGTTAGAGAATTAGATTATTAAATTTATTGTGTGATTTGTGAAGATGACGTCATTGAATAATCATGGATTTACATGGAAAGGTTTTATTAGGTTAGTGCGTATGAAATGTTGAATTTTTAAGGAAATATATAAAATTGTACATCTATTTTTAGAGTTGTTTATTGAATAAAAGTAGGCTCCATTTGCTTCAATACATCTTTCCCAAAGAGATTTGAATGCAGAGATGTCCGTCTAAAGGAAAGTCTAATCCTTAAAATCAATAAACTCTGATATAGAGTTTAAGCCCGTAAAAAGATTTCTAAATACTTAAAAAAAACTAAAGTCGATTGGCTGAAAAATTTAATTTTTAATTCATTTCATTTCGCATTTGTTTTGCACGACATATGAG
This sequence comes from Trichonephila inaurata madagascariensis, assembly GCA_019973955.1. Classification (NCBI taxonomy): domain Eukaryota; kingdom Metazoa; phylum Arthropoda; class Arachnida; order Araneae; family Nephilidae; genus Trichonephila; species Trichonephila inaurata. The sequence goes on along the minus strand of BMAV01026466.1, from coordinate 8,665 downwards.
GTGACATGGGAAGAATTAGGCCTCACCGGTTGAGAAATGATAGGCGTATAATTGAATTCATTTCACCAGTATAATAAATTTTGTTGGATTCGTTTCCCCAAATACTTTAAGAACATCCATTTTCAGGTGTTTTTGGTCTTCCACATGGTTTATTTTGTTGGGAAATATCACAAAATTTTCGTGTCAACGCTGCACTTTGCGATCTTTAACCATGATTCTCCTCAAATGCCTGGTTTATATATTGTGTGCAGCTTTTGCAGCATAATTACCAAATTTAAACTTATAAAAAAATTACTCAGACGTAACGTTTGAATTCATATCCTTAAGAAATTCACACAGAAAAGGAACACTTTTTAGAAAATTTTCTTTGTTGAAACGTGACTCTGGCAATGGACAAAGCGACTATAAACGAGGTGATGCCAAAACCAAAAGCGTAAAGAAAATGGGGAAGCAAACGTTCACGTGTAAAGAAAATCGAATATTTCATATAAATCAACCTAATACTTGTCTGGAACAACACAGAATATTGAATGAATTTAAATTGCTTTCAGATGCTAACAATATCAACTCTTTATAATATGATTTCATCGCAATTTGCATTTACAAAATGCTTCGCTCACTCTCATGAATTCCCCCCCCCAAGCTACGGATAATGACGATGATAGATTTAGACGGTGAATGTTAGAAGAGTTTATATATATATATATATATAAATTTGATACTAGTCAACGTTTGCATCAGCTTTGATTCAAACCACTGCTGATACATTAATTAAAACCTCAAAATTGTGGTGTTTGAAATCTGTATGAAACTTATTTCGATATGAAATTTAAAAATTAAAGGTTATTTTTTGGGCAACACTCTGTGATTATATATACTTGGGTTATTTTACACTATTAAAGTTTTTTAATGAATTTTATCAATATAATTTCTACCAGTTATTTACTTTTAAAGAACAAGAAATTTTCAAAAAACCTTTTTCTTTTCGAATCTCATGAAAATGATCACAATCTTTCAGTTTAGAATTTTACAAGAAAGTAAAGAGGAAGCATGTTTGAAAGTATTTTCCCCAATCAGGCATCAACCAAGTGGAGGATAAGAAAATGGATTTGAATTTTAACTCAGCCCATAGCAGTGATTGTGTAGTATTAAATAAATTTTCAAAACCTATGTGTATAAGGATCCATGTAAAAGTTGAAAATTAAAATCAAGATTGTTTTCATTATCATTCTGGCTTTGAAGGAAAAGGATTTATCTAAATTCTCAAAAATGTTTAAATTAAATTTAGTGAAAGGTATGCACATATGGTTCGTCGTCAATGGATGTCGAGTGATGAAAGAAATTGAACATTGGAGCCACAACCAGCTTCGGCCACAGTAGCCTAGTGGTCAAGGTAATGAACAAGAAGCCAGCGTGTCATGAGTTCGAGTCTAGTACCGCTGAAGATCTGCCGTGTAAGGGAGCGATGCACGTTAAATATGTCGAAGTTAAAACATCCTCCCGTTGGTGTGGTGTGGAAGTTAGGAGACGTACCAGCTTAGGTGACCTCGTCACTTGACCGTGGTTCAAAATAACGAGGTCTTTCGTCAAAACCCCTCGAGTACCTGAATAGTGCGTCGTTAATATTCTTTCAATCCCTCACGCCACATTCAGCATTAACATTTCCAGATAGATCCATACATTTACATAAAAATGTTTCCATTTTTTAAGGAATTCCCTATTTTCAGAGAAAGGAAGTTGAGGCCGACCCACTTTCCGGGGTATTTATTGACGCACTATAGATATGCAAGAAATTGGATTTCGAATCATTTGTTCAAGATCAGTAGTCTTCAAACCGAGAGCCGTGAAGTAAAAACAGTCTGTGCCTCGTAAAAACTTAATGTTTAAAGGAGACCTCGTTTAAATGGAGACCCTGCCTTTTAATAATGGATTGTACATTTTTATCGTTACTCGTTTAAATATAGCAATAACAATACAAAGAGTGGTGAATCATCTAATCCTCGTTTCCAGTCCGTGAAAAGGTTCTTTAACGAAAAGCCGACCCTGAAGATTCAAAAACCTCCGTTTCAGAATGCGTTGACTTCACTGGGTGTTACGAAGGTACTCGAGGAAACTTCCCAAGAGGCTCTCCTCATCTCCCGCTCCAGATAAGCTCCCGGAGTGCGCATGTTCCAATGCGGCAAGTGGCGTGGCTCCCACGCCTCGGTGGAGGGGGAGGGAGATGCACGCGAGATTCCAAAGATCGATACCATTGGAAGTGGCTGCCTTAGCACCGCTACGCCAAATTCGCCTTGACCCTTGCTACACACGTTTGTTCCTCTTTGTAGTGACATCCATAGAATCCCAACATCTGCCAAAGACACCTCGCAGTTTTGCATTTCATTCCGAAAATAAGAGAATTGCAAAATCCTATTTCGTTTCCGGGTCTCGATTGCGCACTCCACTCTTCGTCCAAGAGCATTTTAGAGATGTAAAAGATCGAAATCAATAGAGACTGATGAGATTCGATTCTTCCAAAGCGATGTCGCATAAAATAAGCGATCTTCCTCGCTATCCCTCCAAGCTGTCGCGTGTTGTAGGCTTCGAAATACGTCGTCAAGAAAAAAACAATAAAACAATCAATCAAGCGAATGTGAAAGAATAGAATAAAAGTATATGCAATCGGACCTCTATAGAACGAAGTCTCTAAGTCTCGAAAAAAAGTTCGTTATATGGAAAATTTGCAACACAGGGGTTCATCTTTCAATTTTCTTTATAAACCACATATAAAACAAATTTTAAATTCATAAACACTATACGTTAAAAAAAGTAATTATTCACACCTTTTTTATAAATTAATATATATTTATTTTTTATATAGCTTACCTATCAGAAAAAAAAAGCAAGAAAAACTGCAAGGAAAGTTTCTTGACGCCTTTATCCACGCTTCCTAAAGAATTAAGTTTTTTTCTTTGATGTTTAAGCATTTACTTTCTGACATTTTCCTTCTACTAAAAACGAAGTTACCTGTACAGCTGATCAAAACTACAAATGAACGGAGACCAGTTAAAGGACACTGAGGGTGAAAGGGGATATCGAAGCTGTTTCCAGAGAACTTGACAATGGGGGTTAAAGTTTGCACTTCTTAGATAAAATGCCAAGAATTCTATTGCTCTCGGTGGATTAAGCACTTGATAAGAACCAGTTCAAAGATTTCTAACGACCATAAAATGTGTTAAAAGAGAAAATAATTTGAGAGAAACTACAGGAGAAAAAAATTTGAATCAAAAGAGAAAAATCTCGTTATAAAGAAAATGTACTTCGCTATTGGGAGGTTATTTTACGAAGAAAATCGTGAAATGTTCTTGGTTCCAGGAAAAAGTTCGCTATATAGAGGTTCGTAATATCGAGGTTCGACTGTATATTCATTCCTCTCAATAATTCTTTAAATGGATGTCATTCGAGAGTTTTCGTAAATAATAATATTGATTTCAAAACAGAGATTCATATATCTGTTGTATTAATAGCTTGAATGTGTGAATTTTGTAATGAATCGCATCATTTCAAGTACAATATAAATAAAGTTAGTCATTGTCAATGAGTTCCAGTTTCTGCGGCTCGAAAACAATTCAGCACTGCTTTCTTTTTATTATTCCGAAAGTTGAAAATAATTGTATGGTATGCAACTTGAAGTTTTTAATTTCTTTTTGTATCTATACGTGAATAAAAATCACCCGTTTCTTGAAATTAAAAATGCAGTAAGACCCCGCTTAACGCTATTTCGTTTAGCGCTGTTTCGCGGCTTAGCGCTCTGTTATTTCAACCCGGGGATTCCCCGAAATTGTAGGTTTCAAAATATGTACATAACATATCCGAAACAGTGTGTAGTTGTGTTTCTTGTTTGGTGCGGTGCTGTACGGACGCATTTTTATCATTTGTAACATTTGTTGACATTATTGTAAGTAAATTTATATAATACTATAACGATTAATATACAGTGACAAATATTATGATCTTTAATTTTTATCATGGGTGATAATGAAAAACAAGAAAAGAAAGCAACCAGAAAAAGCATTTCACTGGAAACTAAAATGCAAGTTATTAGAAGATTAGATTCTGGTGAACGTCAATCTCAAATTAGTGCTGCATTGAATTTGGCAACTTCAACAAGATGCCGTCTTGACAAAAAGGCAGAAAATTGAAAACACAGAATAGACTGAATGATCTGACAGAATTTTATTTGTTTTTATATGTATATATTCGTTTATATTGTTTTTATTTTTGTAAGGAATAAATATTTGGTTTTACTTTTATTAAAAAAAAAACATAATTATTAAATTTAATACCTAACCAATTTTCTATCCATCTTCTCCTAGCCCCATTATTTACATGTTAAGATAGCCTCTTTTAGCGCTGTTTCGCATTACGCTCTACTTTGATGGAACGTATCCTACGCGTTAAGCGGAGTCTTACTGTAAAAATATTCTGCAATTTTAATAATTATGGGTTATTTGATTGTTAGTTTCAATTTTTATGACGCTAATCCATTCACGCTGCACAAAGGCTATTGACCCCATTTGAGGATATCGACAACTGAATGAACGAACACACCTCTTCATACGAGCATTCTTCGGCCTGCTATGTCGGCGTTAAAAAATTTAGCATCCCCCCCCCCCCAAATTTTTAATTCCTCTCATTTCAAATACGTCTGCACAAATGTGTGTACCCCACTTGATTGATTGTTTGTTAACGAAGCAACTCGGGGGCTTACTACATGAGTGATTTCATAAAATCCAAGTCCGCCCAACTAGTAGAGTGGTTATGACTCTGAGCTTGTCATCGAGTGGGCTTGGGTTCGAATCCCAAAAAAGGCAGAAATGCATCATCGGGGAAAAAAGTCGGGCTTTCGCCTGAAATGGATTCCCGTCTTGTGAATGGAAAGCAGCGCACTCCTTCTATTCTATGCTGGGATCTTCGTTCGTAAAAAAAGTTTATATTCTTCTGTGATTGTATTGTGTATATATCTGTTCATCTATCTCTCGTATGTGTGTATCCCAGGATAAAACGCACGACAACAACATAAAGTCCACGGAGAAAGCATTAAGGAGTAAAAATTAGTATTTCAGTTTAATATTTTCCACTCCTTAAAGCTTGCTTCGTGACTTTATGTTTAAGTACAATTATTATTTAATAATTGTTCTTATATAAACATTCTATTTGTGTGTTAGGAGGGTTCTATTTGCCGGATGGGTGGCATGTGCTTATGTATATGTATATATAAACAGGATATTGATTGTAGATTTAATTATGTGAATAAAAAAATTACTTTAAAAAAAATCACAGTTACAATTATCTTTGATTACGGTCTCTTTGAATTTTTAAAAGTATTTTTCAATGTCCTAAATTACATGAGAAGTCTTGAGAAAAAAAATGTAGTATAGCAGTTTACAAGAATTATTTATACTATATTGTGCACGAAGAAAAAGCTGCTGGAGATGGATTTTCCCTTTTCTCTATAAGGTTTCTAAGCGCACATTTACGCTTTTAAATATTTTCTTTTAATTACAAATGACATTTATGGAGACATCTGTGCAATGAAGAATTCTTGGAGTTCACGGAACAGGAATCAATCATTTTGAAAATGCTTATCACTGCCAAAGATTATGGTCTGTATGTCTAATAATTTCACATACTTTTATGCAACATACCATAAGTTCACATAATCTTAGAAAAAAGAATTATTGAAATTGCCATCAGGAAAAACAGGGAGATGTATTCATGTTCAACAAGAACCAGTGAATAGTCACTTCTACATAGTGTATGTCTAATAATGCGTGTAATTACATAAAATGCAGAAGACTCACTCACCCCTGTGGCACTGTATGATGACTTTCTTGGGTTGCTCGGCGGCTTGGCTCTGCAAGGGGTCGGCCGGGTGCCTTCCGGAATTGACGAGCTCGCTAAGGAATCCGATGTAGCCGATGGCCAGTCTCAGTGTGTCCACCTTCGAGAGCCTCTTCTCGTAGGGCAGAGTGGGGATGTGGGCGCGCAGACCCTCGAAGGCGTCGTTGATGGACTGCATGCGGCGCCTCTCACGCAGGTTGGCCGCCTGACGCTGCTGCACCTGCTGGGCCACGCACTTCCGACGACGGCGCAGCGGCCTGCGACTACCCGCCGAGCCGCTGGCCCCCGAGCTGCTGTTCTCCTGGTCGGAGTAGGGGGGCGGCGAGTCGTCGAAGCTGTCCGAGAAGTGGTGGAGGAACTGGCGGTTCACCAGGTCCACGTTCTCCATGAGGATCCCGATGGTGGACGTTGGGTGGCCGTGGGAACTACGCCCACGGGACAGTCGGCACACGAACCTAGGACATAAACAGTTTTCTTTAATAAATGTCGCATTCGAGCAAACAAACAAATTCATTGCAACTTTAAGCTAAGACTTTTAGTTTCTGTGTGATCCTCCTTTTTTGATAATTTCTAGAAAACCTAATGCACAAAATGCGACTTATACAAACAGATTCTCCGAATTTATTTTATATATATATATATATATATATATATATACATACAGTAACTCAAAAAAGTATTGGAACACACTACCAGATCATAGATTTTTATCGTAATATTTTACTTAAACACATACAAATGAAACCAAAAAGAAGCAAATGTTATTTTGGTAAATACAAATAATAATAATTTGAACAAAACTCATACATTAATGAAATTATGGTTAAAATTAATAATAAAAGAAATCGAGTTAAAAACGTGCTCAAAAAGTATTGGGACACTTCCCAATAAATTATTAAATAAATTAAGAAAATCAATTGAAACTTAGAAATTAATATCTTATTGGGCCCCCCTTGCTTTTTATGACTTCTCGAAGTCTATTTGGCATGGATTGGATCAATTTTTCACAAAACGATCTATAGATTTTGGTCTACGCCCAAATATTTCTTTAAATCCTGCTTGTTAGAAATTGGTGCTCATATAGTTTTTGCTGCAAATAATCCCACACATTTTCAATGGGATTAGTCTGGACTTAGTGTGGAAGTCTTAATAACACTAGGACAGTGGTAAAGGACCCATAACTTGCAAATATCTGCAGTATGTTTTGGATCATTATCTTGATAAAAATTAAAATGTCATGAGACTCCCAGCTTGCTCCCACTTTGCCTTAAATTTCGCTTGAGAATGCCAAGATAGACATTTATTCATTATACCATCAATAAAGTGTAAGTTCCTGACATCAGAGCTTACAATGCAGCCGCAGACAATTTGGTTACCCCCTCCATATTTGATAGTAGGCCGTAAATTTTTGACATGTATTGCTGTATTTGATTTCTGCCAAACTTTTTGCTAGCCCTCTGATCCGAAAACGTTATATTTACTTTCATCAACACAAATTACATTTTCCCAATATTCTGTTGGCTGCCTTACATATATTTTAGTAAATGCCAACCTAGCTAGTCTATTTGCTTTGCTGATGTAGGGCTTTTTCTTTGAGGTACTCTGCCATGGTACTTATGTTTTCTTAAAACATTTCTGATGGTTTCAGGATTTACCGATTTTCCGAACCTACTTTTACATTGCTAAGTCATTTTTACTGCACTAGTTCTTGGATTAATGCGTACTTGTCTCACAATTCACCTCTTTTCATGTTCATTAAATGTCTTTGGATGCCCTGATCATTGCTGGTTTTCAACACTCTTTATTTTTTTAAACCTCTCAATGAAGGTGTTAAAAACAGGAGACATCAATTTGAAGATTTTTCCTATACCACGAACTGATTTACCTTCTTTCCAATGACTTATTACGGAATTTTGCACACCAACCGACATATCTTGGTTTCTCGCCATTTTTCCTATAAATAATCTTATTTATAGAAAATTTATGTTTAAACTTCTAGTCTAAAAAAGTGGTGTGAAATTAAATTATATTGATGCACTGTATATTTGTTTTAAATTTGTCATTTCAAAAGTATCCCAATACTTTTTTGACTCCAGTGTACCTTTGAATTATATTTGAAAAGCTAGATAAAATTATAATTCTATAATAATAAAATTTTCTTTGTATACTGTACACTAAGTGTTAAAATATTTTCTAATTCATTTTGTTTTTGTTTTAATGTGATAAATATTTTTTTATAAATGACTTTATACAGCCATGCATGCCAAGTGACCCAATACTTTTTTGAGTGACTGTATATAATAATTTCCAGAAATTTAAACTTTAACAGCTCTTGAATTATTTATTGTCCAGTCCTTCAGGACAACCAGTTAATTATTTTAATTAGTTACCCACCTAACGGGGAATTTTGAAACTGCATCCATCCACCCCCAAAACTATAAATACCGAGATCTGGAAATCCCACGCGCTCTTCTCTCTTCTGTCATTGTCAGTCTTCAACATGTAGCCGGCTGCGGTTGTCGTGTGTGTATTTTTGTTATGTGTTTTCTTTGTGATGTCGTCAATATGTGTTTGTGGGTCTCTACATATTCAATGCAACAAATTGGATTAACTTTCAAGACTGCTTTATCAATTCCATAAAATATAATCAATCTTGCCGTAATCACCTCCAAAGGCCACACCCTATCCTTTCGTTGTTCCAGAATAGTTGTCCACTCGCCACGACAAAATATACCCCACTATAAGTTATATATATATATATATATATATATATATATATATA
>BMAV01026465.1:0-17358 GCA_019973955.1 Trichonephila inaurata madagascariensis | reverse complement strand
GCGGGAAAAAGCCAATTTTTCCGATTTGATTTTAAAAACCGGCCAAATCTAACCAAACTTAGCTTTTCTTGCATAGAATTCAACGCTGATCACGAATATGTATGACGTATGTCGAAATTCTGATTAGTTCAAAAGTTATGCCCAACTGTTTCTTTGAAATTCGTCCCCACTTTCAAAGTTTGTTTCAGTGACATGCCCAACACTTTTTTTTTACCCTAGAAACTTACCAAAGTGACCCATTGCACTCGAAATTTGACCAAGAATTTAATTCTGGTCTCCATTTCACGAAAGTCCTGTAACTTTTTTTTTTAAAAATGAAACACCTTGAAAAAACCGACCTATTTGGCTTGAAAGCCAACATATCGACGAATTTTAAATAAACGGAAGTCAATCGAAAGGGGAGCCTTTCGCAAACCCAAAGACACATAAAATATTACCCTGGGATTAGTAGAATTCGAGTTATTGCACTTTGGTAATGCATTTCTATGACAAGTGTCATAAAAGCACCGAACAAAAAAGTAAAAAAAAATTAATTGCGGTATTATCCTTTTTGAAGCGTTCCTCTTTCAAATGGGCTTAATTGCAACGTATTTCTCTTATCTGCCGTTTGTGTCAATTTTTTGTCATCCTCCAACTCTTACCAAACTTCGTTTTTCTTGCACAGAATTCAACGCTGATGACAAATATGTATAGCGCTTGTTGAAATTCCAATTAGTTCAAAAGTTATGCCTAACTGTTTCTTTGAAAATTCGTCCCCTCTTTCAATAGTCTGTTTCAGTGACATACCCACCACTATTTTTTTTTACCCTAGAAACTTACCAAAGTGGCCCATTTCACTCGAAATTTGACCAGGAATCTAAATCTGGTCTCCGTTTCACGAAAATTCTGTAACTTTTTTTAAAAAAGGAACACCTTCTTGAAAAAACCGACCTATTTGGCTGGAAAGCCAACTTTCCGACTGATTATAAAAAACCGGCCAAATCTAATCAAACTTAGTTTTTCTTGCATAGAATTCAACGCTGATCACGAATATGTATGACGCATGTCGAAATTCTAACTATTTCAAAAGTTATGCAAAACTGTTTCTTCGAAATTCGTACCCTCTTTCAATAGACTGTTTCAAAGACATACCTACCACTGATTTTTATTTTTGCCACGAAGCTATCAAAGTGGCACATTTCACTCGAAATTTATTACCGGAATCTAAATCTGGATGCTCCGTTTCACGCGAAAGTCCTGTACCTTTTTAAATGAATCACCTTCTTGAAAAAACCAACCCTAATTGGCCGGAAAACCAACTTACCGACCGATTTTTAAAAGACCAGATCTCTACCTAACCAGTTTCTCTTGCAGAAATTCAACGCTGATCACGAAGATAATATTTACATGACGCATGTCGAAATTCTAATTATTTCAAAGTTATGCCCCTGGTTTTTTGAAATTCGTCCCCTCTCTTTAAATAGTCTGTTTTTCCGTGACATGCCCAACACTTTTTTTACTCTAAACTTACCAAAGTAACCCATTACACTCGAAATTTGACCGCGAAGATAAATCTGGACTCCGTTTCACGAAAAGTCCTGTAACTTTTAAATGAAACACCTTCTTGAATAAACTGCGACTTAGCTTGGCTGGAAGCCAACTTACTGACCGATTTTACAAAATTGGCCAATTTTCTAAAAGAAACCACAAGTTTTCTTGCAGAGAATTAAGCGCTGATCACAGTGTATGTTATGACGCATGTCCGAAATTCTAGTATTTCAAAAAGTTACATGCCAATGTTTGTTTTGAAATTCGTCCCCTCTTCAATACTCTGTTTCAGTGACATACCCACCACTATTTTTTTAACCCTAGAAACTTACCAAAGTGACCCCTTTCACTCGAAATTTGACCAGGAATCTAATTCTGCTCTCCGTTTCACGAAAATTCTGTAACTTTTAAAAATGAAAAACAGCCTGTGAAAAAAACCGTCCCCTGTTGGCTGGAAGCCAGCTTTCCGACTGATTTTAAATCGTCAAATTTAAACAAACAGTTTTCTTGCATAAATTCAACGCTGATCACCCGAAGATAATGTATGACGCTGTCGAAATTCTAGTATTTTAAAGTTATGCTAACTGTTTCTTTTGAAATTCGTACCACCTCTTTCAATAGACTGTTTCCAAATGACATACATACCTACTTCACTGATTTTTACCTAAACTTACCAAAAGTGGCACATTTCACTCGAAATTTGTCCAGGAATCTAAGTCTGGTCTCCGTTTCACGAAAATTCTGTAACTTTTTAAAATAAACCTTCTTGAAAAAACCGTCCTATTCGGCGCGGAAAGCCAACCTACTGGAAACGCCGATTTGAAACAGGCCAATTCTCCACCTAACTTGGATTTCTCACTTGCAGAGAATTCAACGCGCTGTTCACGAGGCGCTCCTTCGTAACATGACGCATGTCAAAATTCTACTTATTTCAAAAGTTATGCCCTGTTTTGTTTGAAATTCGTCCCCTCTTTTAAATAGTCTGTTTCGGTGGCAAAGCCACCCAACACTTTTTTTTTTTTTTTTTTTTTACTCTAGAAACTTTACCAAAGTAACCCCTTTGCACTCCGGGGAATTTGACCGCGAGATCTAAGTCTGGACTCCGTTTTTCACGAAAAGTCCTGTAACTTTTTTTTAAAATGAAACACCTTCTTGAAAAAACCGACTTATTTGGCTGGAAAGCCAACTTACTGACCGATTTTACAAAATTGGCCAATTTTCACCAAACTTAGTTTTTCTTGCAGAGAATTAAACGCTGATCACGAATATGTATGACGCATGTCGAAATTCTAATTATTTCAAAAGTTAATAGCAATGTTTGTTTTGAAATTCGTCCCTCTTTCAATAGTCTGTTTTCAGTGACATGTAACACTTTTTTTTTTTTTACCCTAGAAACTTACCAAAGTGGCGAAGGCCCATTTCACTCGAAATTTGACCAGGAATCTAAATCACCGGTCTCCGTTTCATGAAAATTCTGTAACTTTTTTAAAATGAAACACTTCTTGAAAAAACCGACCTATTTGTGGCTGTAAAGCCAACTTTCCGACTGATTTTTAAAAACCGGCTAAATCTTACCACCAAACTTTTGTTGTTTTTTCTTTACCGCAATTTCAACATGATGACAAATATGTATAGCTTTGTTGAAATTCAATTGGTTCAAAAATTGCTGCTAACTGTTTCTTTTGAAAATTCGTCCCTCTTTCAATAGTCTGTTTCGGTGACAGCTACCCACCACTATTTTTTTTACCCTAGAAACTTACCAAAGTGGCCCATTTCACTCGAAATTTGACCAGGAATCTAAATCTGGTCTCCGTTTCACGAAAAATTCTGTAACTTTTTTTTAAAAATGAAACACCTTCTTGAAAAAACCGACCTATTTGGCTGGAAAGCCAACTTTCCGACGATTATAAAAAACCAAGCCAAATCTGAAATCAAACTTAGTTTTTCTTGCACTAAGTCAACGCTGATCACCGAATCCTTTATGACGCATGTCGAAATTCTAATTATTTCAAAAGTTAATACCCAAAACTGTTTCTTCGAAATTCGTACCCTCTTTAAATAGACTGTTTCAAAGGAACATACCTACCACTGATTTTTATTTTTACCCTAGAAACTTATCAAAAGAAGTGGCACATTTCATAAAGGGTGACCGGGAATCTAAATCACCGGTCTCCGTTTCACGAGATCCTGTACCTTTTTTAAATGAATCACGCCTATTGCCGAAAAACCAACCCCCTAATTGGCCCGGAAAAGCCAGCACCCGACCGATTTTAAAACAGGCCAATTCTCACCTTTAGTTTCTCTTGCAGAGAATTCAACGCTGTTCACGAATATGTACATGACGCATGTCGAAATTCCTAATTATTTCAAAAGTTATGCCCCTGTTTGTTTGAAATTCTCGTCCCCTCTTTAAATAGTCTGTTTCAGTAGAGCATGCCCAACACTTTTTTACTCTAGAAACTTACCAAAGTAACCCATTGCACTCCCTAAGAGTTGTACGGAGAAATCTAAATCTGGACTCCGTTTTCACGAGAAGTCCTGTAGCTTTTTAAAATGAAACACCTTCTTAATAAACCGACTTATTTGGCTGGAAGCCAACTTGACCGATTTTTTACAAAATTGGCCAATTTTTCACAAAACTTAGTTTTCTTGCAGAAGGTCAACATTTGATGATCACGAATTATGTATGACGCATGTCGAAATTCTAATTATTTCAAAAGTAATGCCCTGTTTTTTAAGTCGTCCCTCTTTTCAATACTCTGTTTTATTGACATACCCACCACTATTTTTTTAACCTAAAGAGGCTTTTACCAAAGTGACCCTTTCACTCACAATTTGACCAGGAATCTAATTCTGTATCTCGAACACCACGAAAATTCTGTAACTTTTTTAAAAATGAAAAACCCCAGCTAATACAAGAAAAACCGACCCTGTTGGCTGGAAAGCCAACTTTCCGACTTGATTATAAGCGGCCAAATCTAATCAAACTTAGTTTTTCTTGCATAATTCAACGCTGATCACGAATATTAATGACGCATGTGAAATTCTAATTAGTTCAAAGAAGGTTATGCCCAACTGTTTCTTTGAAATTCGTCCCCTCTCTTTTCAAAGTTCTGTTTCAGTGACATGCCCAACACTTTTTTACCCTAGAAACTTACCAAAAGTGACCCATTGCACTCGAAATTTGACCAAATTTCAATTCTGGTCTCCACGACTTTCTGAAAGTCCTGTAACTTTTTTTTTAAAAATGAAACACCTTAACGAAAAAACCGACCTATTTGGGTTGAAAGCCAATATATCGACGAATTTTAAATAAACGAAGTCAATCGAAAGGGGAGCCTTTCATAAACCCAAAGACATAAAGTATTACCCTGGGATTGGTAGAATTCGAGTTATTGCACTTTTGGTAATGCATTTCTATGACAAGTGTCATAAAAGCGCAGAACAAAAGTAAAAAATTAATTGCGGTGATATCGCACGAAGCGTTCCTCTTTCAAAATGGGCTTAATTGCAACGTATTTCTCTTATCTTACCGTTTATTGTCAATTTTTGTCATCCTCCAACTCTTGCAAACTTCGTTTTCTTGCACAGAATTCAACGCTGATGACAAAAATATGTATAGCGCTTGTTGAAATTCCAATTAGTTCAAAAAGTTATGCCTAACTGTTTCTTTGAAAATTCGTCCCTCTTTCAATAGTCTGTTTCGGTGACATACCCACCACTATTTTTTTACCCTAGAACTTTACCAAAGTGAGCCCCATTTCATCGAGGGGGTGACCAGGATCTACAAATCTGGTCTCCGTTTCTGAAATTCTGTAACTTTCTTTTTCCAAAATGGAACACCTTCTTGAAAAAACCGACCTATTTGGCTGGAAAGCCAACTTTCCGACTGATTATAAAAAACCGGCCAAATCTAATCAAACTTAGTTTTTCTTGCATAGAATTCAACGCTGATCACGAATATGTATGACGCATGTCGAAATTCTAACTATTTCAAAAGTTATGCAAAACTGTTTCTTCGAAATTCGTACCCTCTTTCAATAGACTGTTTCAAAGACATACCTACCACTGATTTTTATTTTACCCTAGAAACTTATCAAAGTGGCACATTTCACTCGAAGAGGGTGACCAGGGAATCTAAATCTGGTCTCCGTTTCTGAAGTCCTGTACCTTTTTTAAATGAATCACCTTCTTGAAAAAACCAACCTAATTGGCCGGAAAGCCAACTTACCGACCGATTTTAAAAACAGGCCAATTCTCACCTAACTTAGTTTCTCTTGCAGAGAATTCAACGCTGATCACGAATATGTGTATGGCGCATCATCGGGGAAATTCTACTTATTTCAAAAGTTACATGCCCTGTTTGTTTGAAATTCGTCCCCTCTTTTAAATAGTCTGTTTCCAGTGACTTGCAATGCCCAACACTTTTTTTTTATAGAAACTTACCAAAGTAACCCATTGCACTCGAGGTGACCGCGAATCTAAATCTGGACTCCGTTTCAAAGAAGTCCTGTAACTTTTTTTAAAATGAAACATCTTCTTGAAAAAACCGACTGACTGGCTGGAAAGCCAGCTTACTGACAATTTTAAAGTGGCCAATTTTCACCAAACTGATTTTCTTGCAGAGAATTAAACGCTGATCACGAATATGTATGACGCATGTCCGAAATTCAGGTATTTCAAAGTTAATGCCCCTGTTTTGTTTTGAAATTCGTCCCCTCTTTCCATAGTCTGTTTTCAGTGACATGCCCAACACTTTTTTACCCTAGAAACTTACAAAGTGACCCATTTCACTCAGGGAGGCTGACTAGGAGTCTAAATCTGGTCTCCGTTTCACGAAAATTCGCAACTTTTTAAAAATGAAACACCTTCTTGAAAAACCGACTTCTATTTGGCTGTAAAGCCAGCTTTCCATTTGATTTTAAAAAACAAGCTAAATCTTACCAAACTTTCTTTTTTCTTGCATAGGAATTTCAACGTGATGAGCAAATTTGTATAGCTTGTTTGAAATTCAAGTGGTTAAAAAAGTTAATACTTACATCTGTTTCTTTGAGAAAATTCGTCTCCTCTTTCAATGTAGTCTGTTTCAGTGACATACCCACCACTATTTTTTTACCCTAGAAACTTTACCAAAGTGGCTTTTATTTCCTCTCAGAGAATTTGACCAGTCTAAATCTGGTCTCCGTTTCACGAAAGTCCTGTAACTTTTTAAAATGAATCTGCACCTTCTTGAAAAAACCAGCCTAATGGTGGCTGACCAACTTACCGACTCGGTACACCCAAAAGCAGGCTAATTCTCACCTAACTTAGTTTCTCTTGCAGAGAATTCAACGCTGATCTCGAATATGTACGACGCATGTCGAAATTCTATTATTTCAAAAGTTATGCCCCTGTTTTTGAAATTCGTCCCTCTTTTCAATACTCTGTTTTCAGTAACATACTACCACTATTTTTATAACCCTAGAAATTTACCAAAGTGACCCCTTTCACTCGAAATTTGACCAGGAATCTAATTCTGGTCTCCGTTTCACGAAAATTCTGTAACTTGTTTTAAAAATGGAAACACGCCTTCATGAAAAAACCAAACCTATTTGGCTGGAAAGCCAACTTTCCATTTGATTTTTAAAACCGGCCAAATCTAACCAAACTTAGTTTTTTGCATAGAATTCTACGCTGATCACGATAATGTATGACGCATGTCGAAATTCCTCCTAATTATTTATTTTCAAAAAGTTAATGCCCCACTGTTTTCTTTTGAAATTCGTACCCTCTTTCAATAGACTTCAATGACATGCACCTACCACTGATTTTTTACCCTGAGCTTTTACCAAAGTGGCACATTCACTCGGGGGTGACCAGGTCTGTCTAGTCTCCGTTTCACGAAAGGATCCTTTTAACTTTTTAAATGAATCACCTTCTTGAAAAAACCAGCCTAGTGATGGCTGGAAAGCCAACTCCAAACTGATTTAAAAACCATTAAAATCTAACCAAACTTAGTTTTCTTGCATAGAATTCAACGCTGATCACGAATATGTATGACGTATGTCGAAATTCTGATTAGTTCAAAAGTTATGCTTAACTGTTTCTTTTATTCGTCCCTCTTTTAAAGTTTGTTTCAGTGACATGCCCAACACTTTTTTTTTTACCCTAGAAACTTACCAAAGTGACCCATTGCACTCGAAATTTGACCAAGAATTTAATTCTGGTCTCCATTTCACGAAATTCCTGTAACTTTTTTTTAAAGTAACCTCAGCCGACCTATTTGGCAAAGCCAACATATCGGTAATTTTAAATAAACGGAAGTCAATCGAAGGGCCTTTCGCAAACCAAGAACACATAAATCTACCCTGGGATTGGTAGAATTCGACTTATTGCGCGCTTTGGTAATGCATTTTCTATGACAAGTGTCATAAAGCACTATTAAAAAAGTAAAATTAATTGCGGTATTATCCTTTTTGAAGCGTTCCTCTTTCAAATGGGCTTAATTGCAACGTATTTCTCTTATCTGCCGTTTGTGTCAATTTTTTTTGTCATCCTCCAACTCTTACCAAACTTCGTTTTTCTTGCACAGAATTCAACGCTGATGACAAATATGTATAGCCGCTTGTTGAGAAATTCCAATTAGTTCAAAAGTTATGCCTAACTTCTGTTTCTTTGAAAATTCGTCCCTCTTTTCAATAAGTCTGTTTTCAGTGACATACCCACCACTATTTTTTTTACCCTAGAAAAACTTGCAAAAGTGGCCCATTTCACTCAGAAATTTGACCAGGAATCTAAATCTGGTCTCCGTTTTCACGAAAAATTCTGTAACTTTTTAAAATGGAACACCAACCTGCTTGAAAAAACCGACCTATTTGGCTGGAAAGCCAACTTTCCGACTTGATTATAAAAACCGGCCAAATCTAATCAAACTTAGTTTTCTTGCATGAATTCAACGCGATCACGAATAATGTATGACGTATGTCGAAATTCGAGGCCATTTCAAAGAAGTTATGCCCAACTGTTTTCTTTTGAAATTCGTACCCTCTTTTCAATAAGACTGTTTCAATGACATACCTACCACTGATTTTTATTTACCTAGAAACTTAAAAAATTGGCACATTTCACTCGAAATTTGACCAGGAATCTAAAATCTGGTCTCCGTTTCACGAAAGTCCTGTATTTTTTTAAATGAATCACCTTCTTGATAAGCTCCAACCTAATTGGCCGGAAAGCCAACTGCAAACCGATTTTACAAAAACAGGCCAATTCTCACCTAACCCAGTTTCTCTTGCAGAAATTCAACGCTGTTCACGAATATGTATGACGCATGTCGAAATTCCTGAGTATTTCAAAGTTATGCCCCTGTTTGTTTTTGAAATTCGTCCCCTCTTTAAATAGTCTGTTTCAGTGACATGCCCAACACTTTTTTTACTCTAGAAACTTACCAAAGTAACCCATTGCACTCGAAATTTGACCGCGAATCTAAATCTGGACTCCGTTTCACGAAAGTCCTGTAACTTTTTTTTAAAATGAAACACCTTCTTGAAAAAACCGACTTATTTGGCTGGAAAGCCAACTTACTGACCGATTTTACAAAATTGGCCAATTTTCACCAAACTTAGTTTTTCTTGCAGAGAATTAAACGCTGATCACGAATATGTATGACGCATGTCCGAAATTAGTATTTCAAAGTTATGCCTGTTTGTTTTGAGAATTCGTCCCTCTTTTCAATAGTCTGTTTCCGGTGACATGCCCAACACTTTTTTTACCCACAAACTTACCAAAGTGGCCCATTCACTCGAAATTTGACCAGAATCTAAATCTTCAATGTCGTTTCACGAAAATTCTGCCAGCAACACAAAATGAAACACACCTTCTTGAAAAACAAACCTGTTTGGCTGGAAGAAACCTAAAACCGATTATAAAAACCGGCCCAAATCTAATCAACTTAGTTTTCTTGCATAAGATTCAACGCTGATCACGAATATGTATGACGCATGTGTCCGAAATTCTAATTATTTCAAAAAGTTATGCCAACTGTTTCTTTGAAATTTCACGTACCTCTTAAACCAGACTGTTTCAATGACATACCTACCACTGATTTTTTTTTTACCCTAGAAACTTACCAAAGTGGCACATTCACTCGAAATTTGACCAGGAATCAAATCACCAGTTACTCCGTTTCTGAAAGGATCACCAGCAACTTTTTAAATGAATAACCTTCTTGAAAAAACCAACAATTGGCTGGAAAGCCAGCACCTGAACCGATTTAAAACAGGCTAATTCTCACCTAACCCAGTTTCTCTTCCAGAAGGGAATTCAACACTGATCTCGAATATGTAGCAGGCCGCATGTCCGGGAAATTCTAATTATTCAAAATTTATGCCCTGTTTTTGAAATTCGTCCCCTGTTTCAATACTCTGTTTCAGTAACATACCCACCACTATTTTTAACCCTAGAAATTTACCAAAAGTGACCCTTTCACTCGAAATTTGACCAGGAATCTAATTCTGGTCTCTGTTTTCACAAAATTCTGTAACTTTTAAAAAAAATGAAACACCTTCTTGAAAAACCGACCTATTTGGCTGGAAAGCCAACCACCAACGATTTTAAAAAAACCGGCCAATTTTCACCAAACTTAGTTTTTCTTGCAGAATTCAACCTTGATCACGAATATGTATGATGCATGTCCGAAATTCAGTTAGTTCAAAGTTATGCTTAACTTCAATATATGCTTTAAAAATTCGTACCCTCTTTCAATAGTCTGTTTCCGTGACATACCCACCACTATTTTACACCCTAGAAACTTACCCAAGAAAGTGGCCCTTTCCTCGAAATTTGACCAGTAATCTAAATCTGTTCTCCGTTTCACGAAAGTCCTGTAACTTTTTTAAATGAAACACCTTCTTGAAAAAAACCTATACCCTCCTCTTTGGCTGGAAAGCCAACTTTCCGAGCTGATTTTAAAAACCGGCCAAATCTAACAAACTTAGTTTTCTTGCATGAATTCAATACTGATCACGAATATGTACATGACGCATGTCGAAATTCTGATTAGTTCAAAAGTTATGTAACTGTTTCTTTGAGAATTCGTCCCTCTTTCAAAGTTTGTTTCGGTGACATGCCCAACACTTTTGTTGCCTAGAAACTTACCATAAGTGACCCATGCACTCGAAATTTGACCAAGAATTTAATTCTGGTCTCCATTCTGAAAATTCCTGTAACTTTTTTTTAAAAATGAAACACCTTGAAAAAAACCGACCTATTGCAGCTTTGAAAGCCAACATATCGACAATTTTAAACAGATTGTCAATCGAAGAGCCTTTCCCAAACCCAAAGACACTTAAAATATTACAAATGGGATTATTAGAATTCAGTTATTGCTCTTTGGAAGATGAACGTTAAAGTGTCATAAAAGCACCGAACAAAAGTAAAAAAATTAATTTGCGGTATTACATCCTTTTGAAGCGTTCTTCTTTCAAAATGGGCCAATTGCAACGTATTTTCTCTTATCCGCCGTTTGGTCAATTTTTGTCATCGCCTCAAAATTCTTACCAAACTTCGTTTTTCTTGCACAGAACTACAACGCTGATTACTAATATGTATAGCGCTTGTTGAATTCATTAGTTCAAAGTTATACCCAACTAATTTCTTTGAAAATTCGTCCCTCTTTCAATAGTCTGTTTCAGTGACATACCCACCACTATTTTTTTACCCTAGAAACTTACCAAATTGGCCCATTTCACTCGGTGACCAGGAATCTAAATCTGGTCTCCGTTTCACGAAAGTCCTGTAACTTTTTTTTTAAATGAAACACATTCTTGAAAAAAACCTACCTCTTTGGCTGGAAAGCCAACTTTTCCATTTGATTTTTAAAAACCGACCGTCCTAGCAAACTTAGTTTTTTCTTGCCATAGAATTCAACGTCCCCTCAATTCATTCGTCCCCTCTTTCAATGGTCTGTTTCCGGTGACATGCCCAACACTTTTTTTACCTAGAAACTTGCCAAAAGTAACCCATTGCGCTCAGGGTGACCAGGAATCTAACTCTGGACTCCGTTTCACGAAAGGATCCTGTAACTTTTAAAATGAAACACCTTCTTTTAAAACCGACCTGTTGGCAAGGAAGCCAACTTACTGACCAATTTTAAAAAACTTGGAAGCCCGTTTTCACCAAGCACCAGTTTTCTTTACCTTTGAAATTCAACGCTGATCCACGAATAATGTATGACGCATGTCGAAATTCTAGTTAGTTCAAAAGTTATACTTGTTTGTTTAAATTCGTCCCCACTTTCAATGAATACTGTTTCCATTGACATACTTTTAACACTTTTTTTACCCTAGAACTTGCAAAGTGGCACATTTCCTCGAAATTTGACCAGGAATCTAAAACTGGTCTCCGTTTCACGAAATTCTGTAACTTTTTTAAAATGAATCACCTTCTTGAAAACGAACCTAGTGGCTGGAAAGCCAACTTACCGTGCCGATTTTTAAAAACAGGCCAATTCTCACCTAACTTACAGTTTCTCTTACCCAGAGATTCAACGCTGATCACGAATATGTGCTTGACGCGTGTCGAAATTCTAATTATTTCAAAAGTTATGCCAACTGTTTTCTTTGAAATTCGTTCCTCTTTCAATAGACTGTTTCCATGACTTTACCTACCACTGAATTTTTTACCCTAAAACTTACCAAATTGGCACATTCCCTCAAAGACTGACCAGGAATCTAGAATCTGAAGTCTCCGTTTCACGAAAAGTCCTGTATCTTTTCAAATGAATCATATGTGAAAAACCAACCTATTGGCTGGAAAGCCAACTTACCGACCGATTTTAAAAACCGACCAATTTTCACCAAACTTAGTTTTCTTGCAGAGAATTCAACGCTGATCACGAAGACATGTATGACGCATGTCGAAATTCTCTTTATTTCAAAAGTAATGCCAACTGTTTCTTTGAGAAATTCGTACCCTCTCAATAATGATCTCTGTTTCACATTGACATGCCCAACACTTTTTACCCTAGAGAGGAAGGAGGATTTATAAAGTGGCCTTTCCTCGAGGGTGACCAGAATCTAATTCTGGTCTCCGTTTCACGAAAATTCTGTAACTTTTTTTAAAAATGAAAACACCTTCATGAAAAACCGACCTATTTGGCTGGAAAAGCCAACTTTCCGACTGATTTAAAACCGGCCAAATCTAACCAAACTTAGTTTTTGCGTAGAATTCGTACGCTGATCACGAATATGCTGACGCATTCGAAATTCTAGTATTTCAAAAGGATTATGCCCCACTGTTTCTTTGAAATTCGTACCCTCTTTCAATAGACTTTTTCTAATGACATACCTACCACTGATTTTTTTACCCTAGAAACTTATAAAGTGGCACATTTCACTCGAAATTTGACCTGGAGATAAGAGATCTAGTCTCCGTTTCACGAAAGTCACCACCAGCTTTTTTAAATGAATCATCTCTGAAAAAACCAACCCCTAATTGGCTGGAAACCAACTGCACCGATGGAATTTTTAAAAAACAGGCCAATTCTCACCCTAACTTAGTTTTTTTCTACTTGTAGAGAATTCAACGCTGATCACGAATATGTATGACGCATGTCGAAATTCTAATTATTTCAAAGTAATGCCCCTGTTTTTTGAAATTCGTCCCCTCTTCAATACTCTGTTTTCAGTGACATAACCTACTTTCACTATTTTTTTAACCCTGAGAGCTTACCAAAGTGACCCTTTCACTCGAAATTTGACTGGAATCTAATTCTGCTCTCCGTTTTTTCACGAAAATTCTGCACGAAAATGAAAAACGCTTCTTGAAAAAACCACGTGACCTGACTTTGGCTGGAAAGCCAACTTTCCGGCTGATTTTTAAACCATTAAATCTAACCAAACTTAGTTTTCTTATGAAAATAAATTCAACGCTGATCACGAGGGCTCGCTAAAATGGCCTTGACGATATGTCGAGAAATTCTGATTAGTTCAGATATGCACAACTGTTTCTTTGAAATTCGTCCCCTCTATCAAAAAGTTTGTTTCAGGGACATGCCCAACACTTTTTTTTACCCTAGGGAAACTTACCAAGTGACCCATTGCACTCTAGTGACCAAGAATTTAATTCTGGTCTCCATTTCTCTGAAGTCCTGTAACTTTTTTAAAAATGAAACACCGAAAAAAAGACCTGTGTGGCTGAAAGCCAGCATATCGACAGATTTTAAAAACGGAATCAATCGAAGGGGCCTTTCATAGGCAAAAAGACACTTAAAATATTACCCTGGGATTAGTAAATTCGAGTTATTGCACTTTGGTAATGCATTTCTATGACAAGTGTCATAAAGCCTCGAAACAAAAAGTAAGAATAATTAATTGCGGTATTATCCTTTTGAAGCGTTCCTCACTTTCAAATGGGCTTAGTACCAACGTATTTCTCTTATCTGCCGTTTGTGTCAATTTTGTGCTCCTCCAACTCTTACCAAACTTCGTTTTTCACAGAATTCAACGCTGATGACAAACTATGTGCCTTGTTGAAATTCAATTAGTTCAAAAGTTATGCCTAACTGTTTCTTTGAAAATTCGTCCCTCTTTTCAGCAGTCTGTTTCGATGACATACCCACCACTATTTTTTTTTACCTGAAACTTACCAAAGTGGCCCATTTCACTCAATTTGACAAGAATCTAAATCTGGTCTCCGTTTCACGAAAATTCACCAGCACTTTTTAAAATGGAACACCTTCTTGAAAAACCGACCTATTTGGCCTGGAAAGCCAACTTTCCGACGATTATAAATAACCGGCCAAATCTAATCAAACAGTTTTTTCTTGCATAAGATTCAACGCTGATCACGAATATGTATGACGCATGTCGAAATTCTAATTATTTTTAAAAGTTATGCCCAACTGTTTCTTTTGAAATTCATTGCCCTCTTTCAATAGACTGTTTCAATGACATACCTACCACTGATTTTTACCCTAGAAACTTACCAAAAGTGGCACATTTCACTCGAAATTTGTCAGGAATCAAGTCTGGTCTCCGTTTCACGAAGTCCTGTAACTTTTTAAATGAATCACCTTCTTGAAAAAATCAACCTAATTGGCTGGAAACCAACCTACCATTTTCGATTTGAAAAAACAGGCCAATTCTCACCTAGCAGTTTCTCTCACGGAGAATTAAACGCTGATCACGAATATATATGATGACGCATGTCGAGGAATTCCTGGTATTTCAAAAGTTTAATGCCCTGTTTGTTTTGAAATTCGTCCCCTCTTTCAATAGTCTGTTTCAGTGACATGCCCAACACTTTTTGCCCTAAGAAACTTACCAAAAGTAACCCATTGCACTCGAAATTTGACCAGGAATCTAAATCTGGACTCCGTTTCACGAGATCCTGTAACTTTTGTTAAAAATGAAACGCAACCTCTTGAAAAACCACGACCTATTTGGCTGGAAAAGCCAACTTACCAAACGATTTTTTAAAAACCGGCCAATTTTTCGCAAACTTAGTTTTTCTTGCGAGAATTCCAACGCTGATCACGAATATGTATGATGATGCATGTCGAAATTCTAGTTAGTTCAAAAAGTTAATAACCCAACTGTTTCTTTTAAAATTCGTACCTTCTTTCAATAGTCATTTTAATGACATACCCACCACTATTTTTTACCCCCTAGAAACTTTACCAAAGTGGCCCATTTCACTCGAAATTTGACCAGTAATCTAAATCTGTTCTCCGTTCACGAGATCCTGTAACTTTTTAAATGAAAACACCTTCTTGAAAAACCTACCTCTTTGGCTGGAAAGCCCAGCTTTCCGACTGGAAGGATTTTTAAAAACCGGCCAAATCGCCAAACAGTTTTTCTTGCATAGAATTCAATGCTGATCACGAATATGTATGACGCATGTCGAAATTCTGATTAGTTCAAAGTTATGCTTAACTGTTTCTTCGAAATTCGTCCCTCTTTCAAAGTTTGTTTCATTGACATGCCCAACACTTTTTGTTACCCTAGGGAAAGCTTTACCAAGTGACCCATTGCACTCGAGGGGTGACCAAAATTTAATTCTGGTCTCCATTTCTGAAATTCCTGTAACTTTTTTTTTTAAAAAATAAACACCTTGAAAAACCGACCTATTTGGCTTGAAAGCCAACATATCGACAATTTTTAAAAAACGGGTGTCAATCAAAAGGGGGCCTTTCCCAAAACCCCAAAAAGACACAAAATATTACCCTGGGATTATGAATTAGTTTTTTTCTTTGGAAATGTTTCTATGACAAGTGTCAAAAACCCCGCAAAAATAAAAAATTTAGCAGTATTATCCTTTTGAAGCTTTCCTCTTTAAAAAATGGGTTTAAATTAAACGTATTTCTTTATCCCCCTTTGGGGGTAATTTTTTGTCATCCTCAATTCTTCCAAACTTCGTTTTCTTGCACAGAATTCAACGCTGATGACAAATATGTATAGCTTTTAAAATTCAATTAGTTAAAAAAGTTATGCCCAACTGTTTCTTTGAAAATTCGTCCCTCTTTCAATAGGGTTTCAGTGACATACCCACACTATTTTTACCCTAAAACTTACCAAGTGACCCATTTCCTCGAATGACCAGGAATCTAAATCTGGTCTCCGTTTCACGAAAATTCTGTAACTTTTTTTTAAAAAAAAAACACCTTCTTGAAAAATCCGACCTATTTGACTGGAAAGCCAACTTTCCGACTGATTTTAAAAAACCGGCCAAATCTAATCAAACTTAGTTTTTCTTGCATAGAATTCAACTCTGATCACGATTATGTATGACGCATGTCGAAATTCTAATTATTACAAAAGTTATGCCCAAATGTTTCTTTGAAATTCGTACCCTCTTTCAATAGACTGTTTCAATGACATACCTACCACTGATTTTTTTACCCTAGAAACTTACCAAAGTGGCACATTTCACTCGAAATTTGACCAGGAATCTAAATCTGGTCTCCGTTTCACGAAAGTCCTGTAACTTTTTTTAAATGAATCACCTT
This sequence comes from Trichonephila inaurata madagascariensis, assembly GCA_019973955.1. Taxonomy (NCBI): domain Eukaryota; kingdom Metazoa; phylum Arthropoda; class Arachnida; order Araneae; family Nephilidae; genus Trichonephila; species Trichonephila inaurata. The sequence continues at coordinate 845 of BMAV01026465.1, read as the reverse complement.
CTTGAAAAAACCAACCTAATTGGCTGGAAAGCCAACTTACCGACCGATTTTAAAAAACAGGCCAATTCTCACCTAACTTAGTTTCTCTTGCAGAGAATTCAACGCTGATCACGAATATGTATGACGCATGTCGAAATTCTAATTATTTCAAAAGTTATGCCCCTGTTTGTTTGAAATTCGTCCCTCTTTCAATAGTCTGTTTCAGTGACATGCCCAACACTTTTTACCCTAGAAACTTACCAAAGTGACCCATTGCACTCGAAATTTGACCAAGAATTTAATTCTGGTCTCCATTTCACGAAATTCCTGTAACTTTTTTTAAAAATGAAACACCTTGAAAAAACCGACCTATTTGGCTTGAAAGCCAACATATCGACGAATTTTAAAAAATCGGTTCAATCGAAAGGAGCCTTTTCCCCAACCCAAAGACACTTAAAATATTACCCTGGATTAGTAAAAATTCGGGGTTGTTGCTCTTTGGTAATGCATTTCTATGACAAGTGTCAAAAAGCACCGAACAAAAAAGTAAAAAAAAAATTAATAGCAGTATTATCCTTTTTGAAGCTTTCCTCTTTCAAATGGGCTTAATTAAACGTTTTCTCTTATCCGCCGTTTGGGTCAATTTTTTGTCATCCTCCAATTCTTACCAAACTTCGTTTTTCTTGCACAGAATTTCAACGCTGATGACAAATATGTATAGCGCTTGTTGAAATTCCCAATTAGTTCAAAAGGTTATCCCAACTGTTTTCTTTGAAAATTGCCCCTCTTTCAAGGGGTTGTTTCGTGACATCCCCACCACTTTTTTTTTTTAAAGAAACTTACCAAATGACCCATTTCACTCAAAG
>BMAV01026464.1:52076-144172 GCA_019973955.1 Trichonephila inaurata madagascariensis | reverse complement strand
ACCCCTCTAGACATTTTTAAAAGTAATACTTCGTTACATATTTTAAAAGTAACTATTGCTCTTTATCTCTTTGTGAATCGACTAAATTCTACATTTAATCACTACAAAATTAAACCATCCCAATGACGTGCCCTCAAACCTAGGGGCCTGGTTTAAACCCGTGGTCAGCGTCTCAGTCGCGGGCTCAGTATTGATCCTCAAGTCCCACCGTGATAGCTTCACATTTGTCTGTTATAGTCACGTTCATGCGGAGAAGAGGGGGGGTTGCCAGCATTTCTTCCTCTTGCCCAAAGGCTTCGTGTTTTTTTTGGGTTGGCTTAAATGAACGCTAACTTACTCCATTTGCATATTCAATTCACGAAACACTAAACAGCTTTCACTATCAAACTGAAAAACTATGAAGTAATATTGACATTTATCTTATTTTTGAGAAAGGCTGCATATATTTACATTATAATTACGATCTTGTACATTATAGTATTTATATGTATGTTATATTTTTCAAAGTAATATTTAGATTAATTATATTTTGTAAGAATACACCAACTTTAACAGCCAATTTAAATTGTATTTTCCCTAAAATAAAATAACTTTTGCTTTGCATATTTTTATTTTAAATTTTTTTGAAATACATTGGCATTAAAATTTTTCCCTCATTCTATGGCAAATTAAAAATTTTTTTGAACTTTGGAATAGAGAGAACATTGATATTCGATTTAGACTTTCTCATGTACTCGCATTTGGTTATATAGTAAAGATTATTTTAAATTCAATACGAAATCTACTTTCTTATAATAAAAGGTGCAGTGAATCTTCTTTCGGGACGATGTTTTTTTTCAAAAACATCAAATTTTGGAACAGGCGAAATTAAATTTCATTTCTTTGAAAGCTTTTTAACACCTCACGAAGCACATTCAGTCGCCCTTTAAACTTTATACCGAGAATTTGAAATCTCTCCTATCTAATCATATTACTGTAGAAAAATCTACACTAAAAGGCATCCCGTTCCAGGAAAGAAATATAGGTCGTAAATTTTTCTGAAAAGAAAGGCGTTTAACGAATTTCAAATGAAAACTGAAAAAATATTCAGCAAAATGTTATGTACATTTAGACTTTTTTTGGTGTATGCATGGGCAAAGAATCCAGAAAAAAAAGGTAGACACTAAATGAAAATGCGCCATATTTTTCTTAGCCCCCTGAATTTATGGTTAGGGATGGCTTACGATACCTCTTATTTCGAATTTTTGGACTAAAATGATTGTTTCGTCTGATATTTACGATCACGGATTTTCGAATCTCTGAAAGAGGAAGAGGGAATTGATTGCAGAGGGATTTGAAAGTGAAAAGGGTTGACTGCTGAAAGAGGAAATGTGTTGCCACAATGTCTTGTTTTGTTATTGGGAAGATAGATTTTGAAGCGAAAAAATCTCCATTTATTTTAAAATATTTTTTAAAAGGGGGAATTTTTCGAAGGAAGAATAAAATCCGAAAATCCCTAAAAGGTCAAATTCAAGATAAAAAAATTTTTTGGGAAATTTTTGAATTCTTTTCTAAATAGCAACAAAACTAAATAGCTTGTCAATAGCTCAGCTTAATTTTGACGTGTAATTGAAAATCGAATACGAAAATGGCCAATTGAATTCTAGTATTCGCATTTTATATTGATGAATATATACCGGTTGATTCAAAATTTGGACCCAAATTTTAAAAAACATTAACTATGAAAGGGAAAAAAATATTTTCTGGGTTTTGTTTTAAAAAAAAAAGTTTAAATTACCAATCTAACTAATTTTAAGGGGGGGGTAAAAATTATGGCTCAGAAATTGGATCCCAAAACCCGAAACGAAATTTTAAAGCTTTTGAAGGATATTTGCTTAAATTTTGTTATAAATAAAGCATTTAAAAATCAGAAAAATTATTTCGCTAATTGATAACTATCTAAACATCTAATAAAAAGAAATTTGACTGGCAACCAAAAGTTTCAGGAAAAAAATTGTGGACCAAATGAAGTCCTAGGTGAAAAAGAAAAAAAAGGCCTTTTGAAAAATTACACTGTAAAAAATCCTCCGCCTAAAGGGAATTTTTTAAAAGGGAAACTACAGGATCGAATCGAAATTTGTCATCAGATAAAGAAAATTGGCTGTGGAAAAGTGAATAAACTAGTCTCTTTAAATGTCTGTTAAGGCCTTAGAAAAACGAAGAAAACCTTCTTGTCCTGTGCATTTAGTATTACGCAAAGATAGATACAAAGCATGGATAACGTCGGATGAAGCATTGTTTCATCTGTCATTCACAACTGGCAAAATGAAAATACGATATATTTCACACAAAAAACATCGCAAAGACACAGATGTTTTGCAAAAAGCAAGTTGGCAGTTAGTTGTTATGGTATGGAAGGGAATGTCTTCTCGAGGCTTAACAAAACTCTTTTTTGTAAAACCAAAGGCTAAATTCGATGCTACATACTGTCAGAATAAAGTTTTGAATAACTTGATCAAAAAAGGTAAACGTCTTTACCCTCAAGGAAACTTTATTTTTCACCAAGATTCCGTACCAAGTCATACTGAAAAATCAACTATAAAATGACTGAAAGATTAAAAAATAAAATTTCTGCTTCCTGAGAAATGGCTACTACCATCTTCTGATTTTGTTCATTCCGATTATTTTTTATGGGGATACTGAAAAAAACAATTAAACAGACGTAAAGTCAGAACACTCAAAAAAAGCAATCAAAAAAAAGGGGGAAAATCCCCCAAAAATGGTTTAAAACCCCTTTTTTGGTTTGGGCCCAAAAGTTAACCCTTTCCGCACTGTTGCATTTCTGAAACCCAAAAATTTTTATTTTAATTTAACAGACTCAATACTTTTTTAATTACCTACAAATCCTTATCTGAAAAAAAAAAAGATTACTGCAACGAAATACATGCTAATTTTGTCACTAGAGGGAAAGTACTTTTTTTCCAGAAATCACAACAATTATTCCCCTGATGCCTCCCAAAAACTGTGGTTTTTATAAAAAAAATCCATTATATTTTATGCTTCCTGTTTTATTGACGAAATAAATTACCGGTAAGAAATTTAAAATTTTATGATGAATATTTGAATCATATAAAAAAAGGGTTTTTTAATTTACAGCACTACTGCGGAATATTGGACTTCCAAAAAAAAACAAACCCAAAAAGATTGAAATTGTTTTAAAAACTCTTATTTTTTTTTTTTTTCCCATTTTTCCATTTTATTACTCTTGAGAACTAGCTCATATAATTTTTTTTCCTTTGAAATTTTAAAAAAACGCAAAATTAAGGGTTAAGAAAGTGTACTTTTAAAGGAAAAAATATTGAAAAAAATTTTATGCAAAAAACTTTTTATTCGATAAAAAAATTATGCTCTGAAAAATTTGGGCACATTTTTTTTTGAATCAACCGGTATATTATAGAATTTAGAAAGGCTTTAGTAATCTAGAGGTCATGGTCCCGGACTCATAGCCGGTAGGTCAGGAGTTCGTGCCTAGTACCACTGAAGACCCATCTTGTACAGGAGTTGATGCCCATTAAGTCTATCGACACTTAAAAAACCCCAAACCCTTGATGTGGCGTGAAAAATTTAAAAGGGGAATAAACCCGCTCGGGTTTTCTTTCCCTTTTCCCCGAAAGTGATTCAAAATTATGAGTGCCCGGGAACTCATGGGTTTTTTTTATAATTGAAACGTTAAAAAAAACACTTACTCATTACTGAATTCAGATTTTCCATTTAAAAAAATCGGTTCCGGAGCTTATAAATAAGGATTTTCAATCCAATTAAAAAATTATTTTGCAAAAACACTCAGTTTATTAAAATTTGCAGATTTTTATTCTTCCCTTTTCCTTTTTTTTTTTTTTTTGAAAACGAAACATGTTACATAAATTTGTATAAAATTTATTTTTTCTTATATGTTTTGCTAATTTAATTGAGAACATGTGGAACTACATGCCCTTCCTTATTTCAAAAAATTATATACTTACTGTTTCAAAATGCTTATTTCATTTAAACATTTGCATATGCGACTGTATATTCTCCAAAAAAAAATTGTTCGAAAAATTTTAATTTTTAATTTTTTGGGCTTTTATATAATTATAGGGAGCAATGTGTAGCTACAAATGTAAAGATAAATTACATTGTCAGCTTACCTAAATTATTCTCAATTACAGTATTTACTATGATGAAGAGCACTGAAAAGAACACAAATGATCTCTAAGAATTCATTTAACTGCATTAAGGGAGAGAATTAATAGCTGGGATTGTAAAAAATACATCCATTAAAGTAATTACTAATTTTCTTAATTTTCACACAAGTATATTTAGATAATTTAGTATCCAAATAAACAAAATTGTCATCAATAAGAATATTCAATTATCCTGAAAATCATTTTCTAATTACAAAGGGCATTTTTAATTGGTGAAAAATGTTCTATCGGACCGAAAAGAGCGCATTCTTTTTTTTCTCTCTCTCTCTTCGAGAATTGGCATAAAATGTATATGTTCTTTTTTAAAAACGGGAAAGAAAGGAGGTTAATTGATACTTTAGATATCATTGATGTTGTGGTAGTTTTTAAAATAAGAAAATCAAAACAATTGAACTAAAAGTGTATTATTTACATAAATGGTTAGGTACAAAAACCTACTTTTTTATTTCTAAAAAACAACACATAATTAACGAACTTTTGATGGTCCACGAGTAAAGAGGAATGCATTTACGTAACAATATCAGGGTTTAAGCAATTAACACGAATTCTTATCCGTTAATTGTCATCACATAACTCATTTTAACACAACATTTCTTACATAAAATTAGGGGGGAAAGTGTGCGCTAATGTTCTTTTAAAAAAGTTCTTAGTTTTTTATTCGAGATTACGTTTTTCTTCTTATACCTTTAACTGAACCTCAATTCTGCGGTTTGCAATTCCTCCTGCGTATTAAACAAAGTTATTTTCAAAGATGTTTTCCAGTTTTTGTGTTTCCCTTCCTTGTAACGTACCGTTAAATCCAGGGTATAACGTGCTCTTTTAACACAAAAAATAAGATTAGAAACTTACAGGGGCGCGTTATACGCCAGGTACAAAAATAATGGCTTTACAAAAATTTTTAAAAAGGAGATGGGTATATAAAAACAGGCTACTATATATATCAAAATACAGTAAGACCTCGCTTAACGCTGTTTCGGTTTAACGCTCTTTTATTTGAATTGTGGGATTCCTCGAAATATTGCACGATGCGTTGGGCTTCCCGATATACTCGTATGTGTGTTTCTTCTCCTCTGTGGTGTCATACGAACATATTTTTATCGTTTCAAAAATTTGTTGACGTTATTGTAAGTATAAATTTATATAATATAACGATTGCTACAGTGACAAATATTATGATTTTTAGTTTTTAATCATAGGTGATAATAAGAAACACGAAAATGAAGCAACAAGAAGAAGCATTTCTCTAGAAACTAAAATGCAAGTGATTAAAAGATTAGATACTGGTGAATGTCAATCACAAATGGGTGCTGCATTGAATTTGGCAGCTTCAACAATAAGGACCATTCTTAAGGATAAGGGAAAAATGCTGTCATCGGCAACTGCATCTACGACAAGCTCTGCAACTGGAATCACCCGTTCTAGAAATAATACAATACAGGAAAGGAAAACGACTTTCTATATGGATTGACGACGAAATTGAACGCAATATGCCCCTAAGCTAATATATTATAATGGAAAAAGCACGAAGAATTTTTAATTGAAAATGTGAACGTACTGATTTAGAATTTTATTTATTTTTGTATGTATATTTATTTATTATGCTTCTATATTTGTAAGAAATAAATTTTGCTCGATTGTTATAAAAAACATAATTAATAAATGTAATGGTAAAATACCAGACCAATTTTCTACCCACCTTCCTTGAACTCCCTTATTTACATGATGAGATAACCTCGTTTAACGCTGTTTCATATTACGCTCTATTTTGATGGAACGTATGCCCTACGTTAAGCGGGGTTTTACTGTATTGTTTATTTAAAGTAAATGACATTGTTTATGAATTTATAGGTTGTAGTTCTAAAAAAGTATTCCCATTTTTTCAAAAGCCTTGGGGTAACACCTCGAATAAATGACTTCCAAACGTAAAGGCGTTGCATATTTACGTTTCAAGTTTCTTCGCAAAAATGAGGGTGCACCTTATGTTGTTATCGTGTGTTTCATACCGGGTTACATACGAATGACGAGAGATATTTGAACAGAAATATGTAGACAAACACAGAAGAATATAGAGTTTTATTACAAATGATGATCCCAGCATAGAACAAAAGGGATGCGCTGCTTTCCATTCGAGACGGGAATCCATTTCAGGCGAAAGTCTGACTTCTTTTCCTGAAGATACATTCATACCTTACTCGAGATTCGAACCCGAGCCCCGACAATTACAACCCATGAGTCATAACCACCATACTAGGTGGGGCGGTGGGTGCGCCTTACACGACAATTATACCTAAAAATTAAAAAAGGCAACTTGAAAGTATCGGTGCGTGTTATACACAGGCTTTACGGTAATTAAAATTATGCAAAGTTGTTTTCCTGGAATATTTTTACTCAACAAAGATAACATTTAAAACTCTTCCTGAAGTGAACTGTTCGTTTCTTAATGTATTTAAGCATAGTAACATGGAAACATTATAACAAAAACACACACACTGTTTTTGCACGATTTGAAAGCTTTTCTGCGTTTGCTCACAAAAAGATTCTGTCTTGAAAAAAGATATAAATAGGTCAGCCATTTTGCAAGTTTGTTTAGAGAAGTATAAAACTTTGTAGCACAACTTTAATCAATATCGTGATTGTATTCTGTCTGTGTTTAAACATCTTACAGGGAAAAAATTCATCCCGATTAGCATGTTTGTATTCTCTTATGAGTCACGTCTTTTTTTTCCGCTAGTACAATGAATAAGAAATAAATGTTTTACGTATCGTCTAAGATGCATTTGCGTGGTAATTTTAGCAGAGGGAAAATTAATGTTTTAACTCTCTCTTCTTTGTCTAACTTTTACATATTTTTCACTAATTACTCAAAGTATTTACTTTTTAACAGACTCATATGTACGTTATTTCCATGTTACGAAAAAAAAATTTTTTTATCTAAACTTCTTTAAATAAACAGTAGTTTCCTTGATCGGGAAATTTGCTGAGACCTTCTGAAAAGTTTGACGGCAACCCAACAATACTGGACACATTATTGGATCAAATAGTTTTCAAATAAAATAAATGTTTTATCATTTAACACATGGAATTATACAATTGTTCCAAATAAAAATATTGTTGTGGGTGGCGTGAAAAAAATAATCTTCTAATAAACAAAAATAATTTTATAATTATGTAGTGCTTGCAGAGTCAAATTGGACAAAGAAATCAGCCCTGACAGGAAAAAATATATTGACCCTAAGGCCTCATATGAAATGTAATTATACATATAATTTATCATTTATTGCATCATCATCGTCTTAAAAAATAATTTTATAAAATAGAAATATACCTTGCAGAAAAGTGACACTTTATTCATATATGCAATACTGTTCGAATTCATTGGGAAAAAACGATTTTTTTTAAAACCTTAGCTTTTAATCATTGCATATATTAAGTAGACTTAAAAATCTCTATATTAATACGAAGTATGTCTCCTAGCAGAAATGACCTCTGGAACACGTTTTGGCATTGACTCTTCAGTGTAGAACACATTATCTTTACTTTATCGTCCTGGAAATACACTTGAAAACAATTTTTATCATATGTTCTGTTGTCGTGCATTTCATCTTAGCTTAACAATTCTTCAGAATACCCCATAACTTCTCAAAAGGATTTAGGTCAGGTGAATTACCAGGCCAAACTGGCACTTGTATTTTATTTTCCTGCAAAAAAGTCTGGACTGATATCGAATTGTGACAAAGACCAGGACCTGTTGAAATGTCCCGTCAAATGTTATCTGGAATTGGACAATCCTACAACGTAATGTTTCTCAGTATTTGACAGAATTCATCACGTCTTTAAGAAAAACTAAGTTTCCAGTACATTTGTTGCCCAAAACCCCCAAGACATCTTTTTTTGAAGGGTTTTTTTTTAATAGTTTGTTGGATATAATGGGTAGCAGAGTTTTACCTTCTCTTTGTCTTAACTGTACTTGATTTGTATCCCTGCCCAAATAAAAGTGTATCCTGACTGAAAATTTCTTCTTTCCCGGTCACTAACAGTCCAAGATCGATATTTCTTGGCCCAAGCTAAACTTTTTCCCATCATTTTCTGAGTTAGAAATTGTTTTTCCCTCGAGCTTGTTCCCTTACGACCAACTTACAGAAGCATTTTTCGAACAATTAAGGTACTCACTTCAATACTATGATCCAATAAATCCTTTCGAAGGTTTAAGCTTGTATTCCTTTGATTTATTTTGCAATTTCTTATCAGAATTTAATCATTGGTGAAGTCCTCGTTTTCTCTTTCTTTTTGGAACGGATGTTCCGGAATTTTAAAATAATATTAAAATCCTTAAAACACTTAAGGTATCCGACTACGTTCGGAATCGTGATTTTAAAAAAAATCACATAAATGGATAATTTTCATGATATTTAGTGTCACTTAGATTAGACTACACACATAAAATTGTTTTATAAGGACATTTTGACAAAAAAAATTATTTAAATACAATATTTCGGAAAAAAATTAACTTAGAATAATCTGTTTTCAAAATGTTCTCCTTTTGTGAAAAATGCTTCTGTTATAATAATATTTTGCCTGTATATACCCTTGGACCTCTGTACAGAGGCTCAACTATGATTTTTGAAAAATTCATATTATTTTCAGAGTTAAAACCAATTAAAATTATGATCGGCGTTTTTTTCTTAAAATTGCTCCCCTATGTTGTCGTAAAATATGGATAAACCCACTTCTAAGTTATATATTTCAAACATTCTAGTTCAGCCTCTATAGAGAGGTCTGAGCTATATACAGGATAAATATTGTTATAATAGAAGCATTTTTCACAAAAGGAGAACATTTTGAAAAAAAATTATTCTAAGTTAATTTTTGCCAAAATATTGTATTTAAATAATTTTTTTGTCAAAATGTCCTTAAAACAATTGTATACATGTATTCTAATCTAAGTGACACTAAATATCATGAAAATTATCCATTTATGTGCTTTTGCAAAATCACGGTTCCGAACGTAGTCGGATACCATAATTTGTCCACACCATTTACCGTATCTATACCTCTCACAGCCATAGAAATGTGCTTTTAATAGCGATTATTTTAGAATGCTTCCTCGGAATAATATCCATCTTTGAACAAGCATACATAACACGAGTTACACCACCAGCTGCTGCACTGAAATGCCCGTAACTGAGCTACTCATACACAAAAACCAGTCAAACGAGTGAATTTTAGTCAAATGCAATCCATCATACTAATTTAGGCAGATATAACTGATTTGTAGCAGTTCGGGATATCACTGGTAATCACGTACCAACACAAACAAGAAAAATATGTTTGTTCCAATTAATTCGAACAGTATAGTACATGCAAATAAGATACAAAAAAAAACCTGTGACTAAATAATTATATAAACAAAATAGCAGTTGATTCATAATTAGCCATTTAAATAATTTAATTCCATGAGCCTGGATAAATATTTCTTTCTATATATGTCTTAAATTTTTGCTTTAGCCAAAATATCCTTTTCTATATCCATCAATAGCAATGCCTCCAAATTAGCAGCTCGCTTCATCATATATATATATATATATATATATATATATATATATAATAAATGGCCACCGTAAATGCAACACCTAAAAGGAAGCAAGCAAATAACATAAAATTTACAACATGCATCGCAGTGAGATATGCAAAAAGATTATATAAATTTCAGCGCAGACATACATCACGCGCGCCCGTGGTTTCCACCTCAAACGCTTATTTAAGACTTGGGGATTTCGACGATTTCAAGTTTCAATTTTGTTTTTCTTGTGGTTTTTCAAAAACGATCAATTATGTCTCGTAAACAGCGTTCGCTTTTGATCAAGTATCCTAAGTTCGAAGAGGAAGGATAGTGACCTACGAAAATTGTGGATTATCATTCAGGAAATGTAGTCCTGTTGGACGAAACCCAAACAACGGTAATGCTAATAATATGTGACCCTTGGATGCGGAGGGACGACGGACTGACGTGGTCAATCGCATCCCCCGTGCACCACTTCACGTGAGGAAGGGGCAATTGTGCGCATGGCGGTGACGGATCTCTCAGACAAATCACGAACCATAGCACAGCACATTGAGTCTGTAACGCATCATTCAGAGTCTGCGCGTACCATTAGACGCCGTTTACATCAGAGTGGCCTGTCCGCAAGGCGTCCATTACTTGGTCTACCCTGGATGTAGAACCACAGACGTCTCCGCCGCTAATGTTGCGATTAAAGAAGGATGTGGGCGGAAGAATGGAAGGAAGTTGTCTTTACTGACGAGTCAAGTATTTGTCTGCAACACCACGACGGTCGGATTCGACTCTGGAGACACCGTGGAGAGAGGATGCTGAACAGCTGTTTTATGCACCGCCACGCTGGTCCTGCACCGGGTATTATGGTATGGGGCTGTATTGGATATCACTCTCGCACTCCTCTAGTACGCATTGCCGGTACTTTAAACAGCCAACGCTACATCTCCGAGGTGTTGGAGTCAGTTGTTCTTCTTTACCCTCAGGGCTTGGCCACAGCCATATTTCAACAGAATAATGAGCTACTACACGTGGCACGCATTGTCCAAAGGTTCTTCGTTAATCACCAGATTGAATTGCTTCTCTGGCCGGCTCGCTCTCCGGTTCTTTCACTGATAGAAACATGTGGTCTATGGTTGCTCAATGATTCATCCAGATTACACTCACAGCTGCCACACCAGATTAACTTCGGCAACGTGTGGAAGCTGCTTGATCTCTACCCAAGAACACATCCAAAGTCTCTTTGAATCAATGCCGAGGCGTGTGGCAGCGGTGATCTCCAACAATGGCGACTACTCTGGCTACTGATTCTGGCAGGAACCACACTTCACAGAAGTCTATAAATTTAAACATTTGATACTTGGTCAACATGTTATCTACAAAATAAATTTTGTTGTGCTATCTCTTGTCTTTCTTGGTGTTGCATTTACGGTGGCCAGCAGTGCATATATATATATATATATATATATATATATATATATATATATATATATATATATATATATATATATATATATATATATATATATATGCACTTCGTTAAATTTTTTTTTTGCTTTAAGAATTTGGGGAGAATATTTTTTCAGAATAGTTGTCAGTGATTTTATCATACTTTCTGTGATCTTTTAAATACTTCGAATTTTTGTTTATTTTTTATATACTTTGAATTTTTGTTTATTTTATTTGGTTTTTCCTACCGAGTTGCAAAGGGGGAAGGTTGGCGCCTTCAAACTTGTTTAACCCTACTTATTCGGTCCTAAGTCCGAAATTACTTTCTGACTCACTAGGTTCTATTTATAGTTCATTCTTTGTATTTTTTTATAAATTCGATCTTCATGTTTTGCTTTTATATTTTTATTACGTTATTTCTTGATATGTTCATTATCTATTATCTCTGGTTTTTGATATATTATACAAATTGCATATATATATATATATATATATATATATATATATATATATATATAAATAGCACACCTTAATCTTTTTTACAATCTTTAATTTTAAAATACGCTTTCGCATTAAACTTCTTTTATAAATAGTGTGAGTATAAATTTATTAGCAAAAAAGACATTGGCATACGCGCAACTACATAAATTGTATTTCAAGAATAATTTATATACACACAAAATGCAATTTTTGCAGAAAAATACATTTAGTTTTGGATGAATGTTCACTAATAGATAAAGCTATCTGTCCTTCAGACTCGGTAACCGATTTAAAATAATGATTTTCAATTGAATTTTTTAATATTTCCCATTGACACACCAGATCCTGATATTAATCTCTAAGATTATCAATTGTTACGATTGCGTAGGGCGCTAATAATATCGATAAATAGTCGAAAGAGTTCCGGGACAATGTCTTCAAAAGTTTTGGGGATCGAGAAGCATATGTGGTGATGTGATATCTATATAAACTAGTACCAAGCATCACACGATGACGATCGTTTTGGCATGGTCGATAAAGTACTCGCGTTTGGAACGGAAGGTACCTAGATCGAATCTTCCTTCCTACACATACAAGTTGTTATGCCCTTTAAACCTACTTTCGATCGATGAAATTGAGTTATCCAATGTAAAATCAAAGACAGTAACTTCGAATTGTTTGATAGAGCAATTGAAATAAGTCGGGCGATTCTTCTTCGTCTATTTGCTTCACTTTTCGGTTTCTTCTAAGTAGTAGTACGTCTTTTATTATATCAAAACCCAGACTTTCTGGTTTGTTAATACAATTCGTTGCAAGCAATTTTGGTGCTTTAAATATAAATGAAAGTTTCTAGAAATGGCTTTTAAAGAACTTGTATAGCCTCCCTAACCATATTACATGCTAAGATCCATTTAGTCTGCAAATATTTCGTTACTGGCTCAGTATATTGAAATATTTTCAAATGTACGTGAGCAGACAAAATTATTCTAAAAGTGGATATTTGTCCAGAATAGATTTTTCCACACAAGTATTGCAATTATTTTAATTCCACGTGTATATAAGTATTATAATTCCACATGTATATAAATATAAACAGTTATCTTAACAATCGAACGTGGCAAGCATTTGTTTAAGGGCGTAATATTGTGAACTCCATCTAGTTTCACTGACGAGATGAAGTCCCCTAGATTTGGTTTTATCATCGATTGCTCATCATAAATCCATTCTTTCATAAGGTTCTGTAAAGAATTTACCACACTCATTTACTATGTTCCTTCTAAAATGCTATTCCTCAAATCGACCAATGCTACACTTAAAAAAAGCATGAGAGTAACAACAAATATAAATTTGGTAAGGTACTTTTACGCTCAACCATTTAGTAAAACCATTGTAAGCATTGCGCATATTTAACGCGCCATCTGTAGAATTGCCGATACATTTTCTGATATCAATATCCATCCTTTCTAAGAATCTGATGATTATATTGTTCATAACGAGTCCAGTGGAATATGTACAAGATAAAATACCTATCACTCTTTCGTACATGTTTTCTTTATAAATGTACCTAATAATAATTTAAGATTGGTCCATTTGATATATGTCAATAGTCCTAGGAGTCCTAGTCAGTCCGGTTCAGTCCTAGGAGAGCCCACACCCTTGGCGCGAATTATTTGGGGTTGGCGATAATTATGCCATCTTGGTAACCCTACTTTGATACACTAGATATGGTAAACCTATTTTTGGAAATTTCGTATTTTGTCGGCGGGTATTTCGAATTTCATTTTGTTTTGGGGAACCGGGCTGGAATGGTTGCGTGTGTGAAGGAATATATCTTAGAATTTTTTACTTTGTTGAATGCGAAAGGTTAGCAGGAATTGATTGAATAGTGCATGAAGAAAGGATTTATTGCTTAGAGTTATGAATGTCCTAAATGTAACGATCGGCATGATGTAACATGGTCGACAATAAAACGCTTTCTTCGAAATTGCCCCAGCCACGCCGAAAGTATTTGGCCATTACCCCCGCAGAAAAAAATGGCGGCGCTCACACGATCATTCACTTAGCGATGAGACCTTCAAGACTTTTAAAATCTGTCGTTACGCTAAACTCCACTCGGAAAAGATCAGCAGTAAGAAAGTAAGTGCTGTTTTTATATATTTTTTTTTATCTTAAATGTTTAATTTCTGTATTGTTCACATATATTTTCATTACGCATCCACCTTATCTCTATATTCACTTGCCGCCATTGTCCGTTTCGCTTGGCACCATCTCGTTCTGGCTTGGCGCTTTTTTCGTTTTGTCGCCAAGGGTGTGGGCTCTCCTAGGATTTTACCGCATTATCAACTAGGAAGTGAGTAAAAATTTGCTTTTCGTATTTCAGCTAAAATTAACCGTCTACAAGACATTCTTGATGCTAGTTATAATATAATCTATCGTGTCAATTTGGAGAACAATGTTATGCTACTCCCTCTACGTTGACTATCAGCATGCTTCGCTATTATATTGATATGCCTCTGTAGAACAGGTTCACATTTTGAAGGTAATAGTATCGTTTCCAGGATATTTCCATGATCAACATTAATATTTGTTAAGCTTCGATCTTTTTCATTCCTATGACTTCGAAAAAAAATTCCACTTTTTAAGATAAACTGAACAACATCTATAATTAATTCCGACACTCATTTTAGTTTTATTGCCTTTTTTTTGACGAATTGTCGATGTTTTTAAGAACAAAGTACTAAAAATGTATTTTTCTTTTAAATTCATAATACACCGACGGAAAAATCCCAACAGCAAGAAAGACTTGTGTTAGATAGTCGAAATTCTTAAGCTTGTTTATTCATGGAATCAAATTTAGCGCTTCTCTCTCAAGTGTGGTGCTAGTGACGCCACTCAGAACTTGCAAATCAGGGTTGCTTTAAATGTGTGTGATGTTGTTTTAACTTATGCCACATGATCAACAGTAACATCAGATCAAGGTCCACGACATTCATCGTGGCGACGGGCTATATTTTTACGCCTGTCGTTAGCCTTTACTTTGAGCACCATGCAGGTGACAGTACGATTTTGCTCTGTCATACCCCAATTTTGAGGGAGAACACCTAGGGTAGTCATGGGCCCCCACCTCGCGAGAGGACATGCGGCTTGACGGCTATCTAGAGTACCCCCCTGCAGCGAAGACACTATACATTTACAAACATCTATGCCTTCTGGGATTCGAATCCAGGCCCTACGGCACCTCAGTCTGCATCACATACCGGATGAGTGCTGTAAAATTCGTGAGCGTTATTTGTCTGTGGAATTTGACGTATTGAGTTGATGTTAGCCAAGAATGCATTTAAAAAGAAGAGGAATTTTTTATGTTCAAAAATGTATTTTAAAATAGGTTCCTTGACATTTATCAACCTTTGTCTCGAAGTCTTGACCAAGCGGAAGTAGAATACCAATTTAACTGTTGACTTTGTCATCAGTTTGTGTATCAGAGTTAATAAGTTTATTAGCTGTGTTAAGTATACTAGTGAATCCTTTAGAAATGAGCAGCACAATAAGCTTTGGAAACACTTGTCAATTTCACATTGTTTGTGTTTTGATTCAATAATTTTTTAAACAATTCTGTGAAATACAGATATTAAAGTTACAATGAAGTTTAATTGTAGGAGGCATATGTGATTCAAAATATCTCTTTCGGATATTAACGTGAAGCAGAAATTTTATATATTTACATAAACTTGTCCCCAATGATTCAAATATGATATTCAAGAGCAGAGGGAGTGTAATTTATTTGTATATTGTATAGTTATGTGGCGGTGTAATATCGATATAAACCAGTAATAGCCACCACGCGATGACGATCGTTTTGGCGTTGATGGCTAAGATACTCGTTTTTGGAACAGAAGTTGCCCAGTTCTAATCTTCCTTTACTTGTTATGTCGTGTAATGGTTGCGTATTCACTTTTCAAATATCAAGTTTATATTTCAGTTTTGAAACATTTATTATTACGACTCACAACAGTAAATATTCATTAAAGAATTTCTATTTTGTGGGAAGGCAAGCCAATGATTTCGTTGCTCAACAATTGGCCAAAGTTTTTTAGACTAATTGAATTCCCCATCGGTTAGGATGGTTCACGCAAATTTCCCTTTAAGGATTGCTGTGGAGCAACTCTCCTCAATTTATACAAACTTTGTGAAGAGTCTTAAGCTGTTAATTGTATATTCCGACTAGTCTCATAAATTCAAAACATATAAATCAACAGTAACCTTGTGATTTCATCAGCCATAAGCGGAAAATTTTTGTATACATAACTATACTTGTTCGACTAAACAACAGATGCCGGTTTTATGTGTAAACAGAAATTCTACCTTTGTGTTATTCCTTTCACAATGCGAAATATAAAAAAGGATACACTTGAAGTCATGTGCCCCATTCGTTTCGTCATATCCTGAAGAAAAGCTGGTTTATTTATTTGCGACAGCTTGCGTGGTGACGAAAGTGACAAATTGATTGTGTGTTGTGTGTATCCTCCCCCGTAGCAAGTGGCCTTTCTTCAGTCTCATTGAAACGAAAACCAGATGCCCCGATATTTATATTTCGAAATTTGGGGATGGCATTTAGTGGCGTATTCACTATGCATTCCTTTGTAAGATTGCAAGGTCGATCATTGATTATGAACACAAAAATCGGTTTCTTGAGGAAAATAAGAAATTCATATTACTGGAGCACACTTGCGGTTTGTTTTAAAAAAAGAGAACCACATAAAACAAATTTTAAATTCATAAACACTATATATTAAAATGTAATTATTCACACCTTTTTTGAATTAATATATATTTTATATATCTTACCCATCTAAAAAGAAAGAAAGAAAAGAAAACTGCAAGGAAAACAAGAAAATAGAATATAGAAGAATTCCTGTTAATTCACTCAATATTAAGATAATAATTTTATACTAAAATTAATGAGTTTTAAGAATATTTTATAATTTAAAGCACGGAAGTGTGTGTGTGTGTGTGTGTGTGTGTGTGTGTGTGTGTGTGTGTGTGTGTGTGTGTGTGTGTGTGTGTGTGTGTGTGTGTGTGTGTGTGTGTGTGTGGGGGTTTTGTGTGTGTGTGTGTGTGTGTGTGTGTGTGTGTGTGTGTGTGTGTGTGGGGTTGTGTGTGTGTGTGTGTGTGTGTGTGTGTGTGTGGTGTGTGTGTGGTGGGGTTTTTTTAGATTAAAAAATTATTTTTAATTTAAACACAAGTGCACGAGACCACACTGAAGGAGAAAGAGGATATCGAAGATGTTTCTAATGAATTGAGCAATGGGGGTTAAAGGTTGCACTTGGATGAAACGTTTACAACTCTACTGCTCTCGGTGAGTTAGGATCCAATCAAACCAGTTCAAGATTTATGATCACCATAAAATGTATTAAAGAAGAATAACTTGAAATCTTTTCAGAAATACTTTTAAAAAAAGGGAGAACAAAAATTGAATCACAAAAGAAAAATTTCGTTACATAGAAAATGCACTTTGCTATAGAGAAGTTATTTCAAGAAGAAAATCGTGAAATGTTCAAGGTTCCAGGAAAAGTTCGCTCTATAGAAAAATTCGCAATATAGAGGTTCCTTATATAGAGGTTCGACTATAATTGAAATTTTAATCCTTCTCTTTTAGAAAATTTTCTTCTCCAAACAAAACAACAACAAAAAAGGAATTATGAGTTTTTATTTTTCCATTTCGAATGTTACATTAGAAATATGTTTGATTGAGAAAAAAAATCATTCTAGAAAAATAAGTAGTTTGTTCATCAGAAAAATGGAATAATTTACCCCCAAAAATGTACTTTTTCTTTGAAGCACATACGAGTGTTGGGGAAGAAACTCTTTCTAAATCCCATCTATCATACGTAAAAAAATTTCTAAAACCTAAAATTTGCACTCGAAATAATCAATAAAGAAATGAATAATTTGAAAAAATAATAATGAATTATCTCTCTCTCTCCTCCGATTCAAAGTATTGTCTAACTCTATTCACTGAGCGTAGTTAATTTTAATACATTTTTTTAAAACGTTATCCTTGATTGTAAAATACAAATCCCAATTAATGAATAATTGAAGAGAATTTATAAAAAAAAAAGATTTTATACATTAACATTTTAAAAGGAACATTTTATAAATAGCATCGAGTGCTGGTCCCCATATTAGTTAGTTTTTTAACCTTATTGAATATTTTTATATTTTTATGTGGCATAAAATAATACTTTTAGTTGTCTTTCTAATAAGTAACCAAGTACTTACGGAACCATTACCTTGATAAAACGCATAAAAGGATAATTTTGTTGATACTTAGTGTCAGTTCAATTAGAACCTACGTATAAAATTGTTTTAAAACTATTATTACAAGAAAAATTATTTAAATACAACTTTTTTTGGGCAAAAAATGAAGACAAAATAAAATATTTTGAAAATTTCTCTTTTTATGAAAAATGCTTCGATAATAATAATGTTTTATTTATCTATAGTTAGGAATTTTACATCGGGGTGAACTAAAATATCTGAGATGCATAATATAGAAATGGATTTATTCATATATTAGTACATAAGTGTAGAGAAATTTTAACAAAAATACCGGTTATTATTTCATTGGATCGTTATTCTGAAAATAATGGGATTTTTTTCAAAAATCCTAAATCATCCTGTACTTTGTTTCTCTACTCTGATGTATTAAAATAGGAATAAATCCACTTTTAATTTGTATATTTCAAAAATTCTGGTTCAACACCGGTATATAAGTCATTGCTATATATTAGACAAAATATTAGTATTATATATACATTTTTCAGAAAAGGAAAATGTTTTTAAAATATGTCACTCTTTTTTTTTTTGTCAAAAAATTGCATTTAAAAATCTTTTTCATTTAATACTATTCTTAAAATTGTTTTATATGTATATTCTAATTCAAGTGACACTAAATATCAAAAATTCTTCATTTATATGTTGTTGTTTTTTTCAAGATCATGTTTCCGAACGTGTAATTAGTCACGTTAACGGTATTTTAAAAACTTGTGTTTGTTAAAACGTAAATCCTGTTACACAAATATATCAAAATCTTCGTTAGAATTTCTGGGAGATTCCACACTTGCTATGAATAGAACAGATATAAATGTCCCAAAAAGAGTTTTCAAAAGCCTTATTTTGCTCTCAGGACTAAAATATAAAACTGTGTAAACGAACTACTTCATTATATTCCGTCTATTTTTAACAGCGACTTCATAGAAATAAACTAAATTTAATTTTACCTTGCTTTCATAGTAACCAATCTCGTTAGAAGTTAAAATGCTAATTAACTCTGGATTTGAATACATGACCTTTCGGAACATGCACGCATTTAGTAAAACTTCTGAAATCTCTGTCGGCATCTAAAAATATATATCTTTTAGCTTCTGCCAAAATATTTATCTTTGCAAGAGACTCGTGGTTTTCTGCAAACTAATTTTACACTTTCTATTCAATAAGAGAAACAAAGTTATGTGGATTGAGAATTAATTAGAATGGAATTCTTAACTTTCAAATCGTATAATATTTATCTTTGATGTACAGATATAGGACAAAATAATAAGAACACCTATGAAAAAGGAAATTTCTTCATTAGTAAGAGGTTAAGCTACCATTGGCCCAAATGACAGTTTGCATTTTACGGGGCATTAACAAATGATGGTTTGAGCAAAGTTCATAGGAATTCTCAGCCATTCCTCGTGCAGGGCCGACTCGAGTTAGATATTGCGTGGAGGAGAAAACCGAGCATAGACTTTGTTCTCGAAAAAAACCCCACAAACACTCAATAATGCTCAGATCAGGTGTCCTGGGACACCGCGTTAGATGTTCCTCTTCATCATGCTCATGTAACCATATTTTGAACACAACGAGACATGTGAAAGGGGACGTTGTCATCTAGGAACACGAAATGTTCTTCCATAAAGAAAGTCTGAAGCTTAGAGTGAAGATGAGATCTAAAGCAGTGCTTCTCAAAGTTTCAATATTCGCGACCCAATATTCAATCATAATTTTCATCGCGCCCCACTCATACAATAACAATGTATGGAATTCAATAATACTATATTGTGATGCTAAAACTAGTATACGACTTTAACCTCTTAAGTACCACCGGCGTATATAAACGTCTCGCTCAGCCAAAGCTTTAATTTCTCCGGACGTATATATACGTTTTTCCGAAGTACGATTTTTTCTGTGCACTGCAATCAATAAAATTATTCCGAAGGCTTTGGAATGCAATAAAATGATCTTAACAATGTTTGCGAAGGATATTCTTTATTTCACATTATTTGCTTCTTTATTCCAACCTCCTTAATACATCACATTAGCACGCCTACGTAGAAAACGGTTGGCATTGAGAAACGATTCGCGCGTAACTTTTAATCTGCTGTCAAGGTATTAATTATAAACCGTACAAATTGTCAAAATAAAAGCTAATTTTTTACATAATTTTATATATAACAGTCAATGGGGTCACTGGTAATTATAAAACTTGTTCTTAACTTAGTATTGTTAAATTAATTATCAAATACATTGTGCGTAGCACTGAGACACTTATAAGTGTAATATATTAGAGTAAATGTGCATTTTATTTTTTATATTATGTCAAGATGTATTTTTTTGGTTACTTTCAGTAAATTAATAATTTTTTTAAAAATATTTTGTTCGACTTTTCAAAATGCTCACGCCCCACTCATAGAGTTGTCACGTCCCTCAAGGAGGGCGCGCCCCACAGTTTGAGAAACGCTGATCTAAGGAATTCTTTCATTATGGTGGCCTGGGATCATATCCCTCAAGATAATGAGTGACCCCAATCTTTGGTAAGGTTTTACGCCCCACATCATCACAGACCCCTTTCCATGTTTCACGGTTGGAGTGAGTGAGTGAGTTTGGTGTTTTATGGCGCAAGAGCCAGTTTTGGCCATACTACGCCAAACATTCATAGATCTGTGGTCTGGACGGGAAAAGAAGAAAAGAAGAAATTGGATGACAAGATGGAGGGTCGAAAATAGAGAAGAATCACTGGGGTACCCCGGGGTCGTGACACCCGTGTTTACCAAAGATAGTAAGCCCCTTGGGAAAAGAAAAAAGATCACTATAGGGTACCTCGGGACTGTGACACCCGTACCCATCTGAAGAAGGTGAGCCCCCTGAGGGGTGTTTCACGGTTGAACCAGGAAGTCAACATGAAATGCTTCTGCCTGTGTTCTCCAGGAGAGCACACGCCCAATGGTCTGGGATAATGTAAATGAGGATTCATCAGATCAGATGACTTGTTCCCATTGCAGTTATGTCCAGTCTCGGCTCCACTGTAGTCTCTTTGTAGCATTTCATACCGAAACTAACGGTTTTGGAATAGCTACTCTGCCATGAATGTTGCCAGCGTACAAACTCCCGTTGAATAGTTTTCATGGATACGGTATTCTAAAGGAGGCTATTCATCTCGGACGTTATCTGCGACAATATAGTCTTGCGTTTTAGGGGGAATTTCCTGTTTAAACCTCGTCGGTCACGGTCCTTCAACTTTGACTTTAGCCCACCATTGTGCTTCGCAGAAGGCACCTTACCCAGGTTTGCGTTGGCCAGTGCTTTTTAAACTTTCACTATTGGCGACCCAATAATCAATCATAATTTTCATCGCGTTCCCTTCCACAAAAGAATAATGTATTCGAATTAATACTATATTTTGACATTAAAGTTACAGTACGGCAGTAACCGCTTAAACGCCATCGAAGTACATAAACGTCTCGCTCAACCAAAGTCATAATTGCCCCGGACGTATATATACGTCTTTCCGAAGTACGATCCTTTCTGTGCACTGCTTTCCATAAAGTTATTCCGAAGGCTTTGGAATGCAATAAAAAGACCTTGACAGTGTTAACGAAGGATTTACTTATTTCAGAGGATTTCTTTATTTCTTCTTCTCCCCCTCCCCCAATACATCACTTCCGCTCGCCTACGTAGAAAACGGTGACAATGGGGAGCGAATCCCGTAACTTTTAATCGGCAGTTAAGGGATTAATTATAAACCGTACCAAAAATAATTACCAAGATAAATATTAATTTTTTATATGACAAGCCAATGGTGTCACTAGTAACTATTAAACTTGTTCGTAATTTAGTATTGTTAAATTAATTACAAAATACATTGTGCATTACTGATATTTTTATAAGTGTATTATATCAGTGTAAAAGCGTATTTAATTTTTTTATAATGTCAGAATGTATTTTGTTTGTTTACTTTCCGTAAATTAATAGTTTTCCTAAATAATCTTTTATTTTCGACTTTTCAATATAGTCGCGTCCCCTCGCAGAGTCATCACCCCTAGGGGGGCGCACCCCACAGTTTGAGAAACACTGATATAGGCTCAACAAGGACGCTTTAGCGAGACGAGCTGAAACTATCATGCTTTTTTTTCACATCAAAAAGAGAGAGAGGTCGGACATAATTACATTTTGTTAGGAACAGAATTTTCTCCTGCAACTCTCTCACACAGATAAATGCTTAACTGATACCTTCCCTTTCCTTGATTTCTTGATTAATTTACTTTTCCTTTACGTTTCCCGGCATAACTTATTATTTTTAACATGGTACATGAAGGAAATTATTTCTTAATAGTTACTATTTTTAAATAGTTTGATTAATTTTTAGAGGTATCCGTATAGAAGGAACAAGGCAACAAATTTTTTAATTTTTCGAACTACCTGGAAATCAATTATCTTTCCCAGGTGTGAGAGTAAAAGAAATAATATTTGCACTTTAAAGCAACAAGAGGGTTATTTGGTTAATTTTCAAGGAGATATCAGAATAAGATTTGGAACTACAAAACGAACCTACAATTTCGAACTACCTGGAATTGTTAAACTTTGTTGAGAAATTTGCATAAATTTTCCCGTTAGCCCCCAAAAGTTACTATTGGCAAATTAAGGAACAAAGGAAATAAATATGGGTTTGAGGTACAACCATCCACGCTGAGAAACAATACCCAATAAAAGTAAGAAAAGAAATAATTTACACATAGCTGACATTAATTTACATTTCAAAAGTAATATAAATAAAATACAAATACACCGTTATTGTAAAAGGTAAAAAGCAGAAAACTGAAAATAATAATAAAGAACAAAATAGTAAGAAAAGGAAAAATAATATACACTATTCCAGCATTCACATGCAAATACATCAAAAGTAATATAAATATAAAATACAAATGCACCGTACAAAAAGGAAGGGGAAAAAGGGCAGGGAACATTTGGAAAAGAAGAAAAAAAGGAGAGTAAAAAAAAAAAAAGCTTGAGACCACATAAGGTACAAAAATCCATCCCACCTAAGGAATTTAATCCCGGATTGTAGAGGCGAATTTTAATACAAGATATTTTAGTTTAAAGTGGATGGAAGGATTTCTAACGATAGATTGGGAAACCCGACTTTTTAGTATTTTGAGATGGAGAAACCAAATGGAAATCCTTAGTCAAAGGACATGCGAACACATAATGGTCAGCGTCCCCAACAGAACCACAAAGACAATTAGGAGTAGCTTTTAATTTGAAGTAATGGAAGCAAGAAACAAATGGGACATGGTTTGTCAAGAATTGTGTAAAGTAACTGGAATGGGATTGATATCTAAACTGGGTTTGGGAAAGAAAGATTTGACTCGTAAGCCAGTATTAGAGTTTGACCACCAACTCTCCCAGTCCTCAATTAATTTATTTTGAAGGATTTTGATGACATAAGATAGAGGGGTGGGAACACTCACCTCTACACCATTAATAGTAGCGACTTAAACATAATATTATGCAATATAATAAAAAATTATTATTATGAACCTTAACCCAGAAAATATTATAAAAGTTGCGGTAAATAGATAATTTATTCTTTATTAAATTAAGATAGGCAGATTTATTGTTAGGACCTATAAGGAAAAGAATGGATGATAAACTATTAGTGTAAAAATTAATTTTAACATTTTTAGCAACCACCCGTAGGACGGAAAATCCGATTGCAGGTACCTCAGCTTGGAAAACAGTATTGTAGGGTTTTAATTTAAAAAAATAGGTCCTGTAAAGGGGCCGCCAATAAAAAATGCATACCACGAACCTGGTTTCAGTCCCAATTTTAGATCCATCGGTGTACACCTCCCACTCATTAGACCCCTGCAGTTGATTAAAATTAAAATTCTATTACGAGCTTTCACAGAATGGAGAAAAGTAAAATTTTCAATGGAATAACAAACAATAATATTATTAAATTTAGGGTTTTGAAAATTTCGGAATCGGTATTTAAGAAAAAATTTATTATGGCGACGGACCTCCTAATTTTGAGCCTGTGTCAAATGACAAGAAGGACACCTGAGCTGGCAACCCCTCTCTAAACTACCACACCACACCAAAGGGAGAATTTTGAGCTACGACAGATTTTCAGTGCATTAGATCCCTCTACACGAAGAATCTTCTGTGACACCAGAAGTCGAACCCATGACACTTCGGCCACGAGTTCGTGACCATAACTACTCGGCTACTACGACCACTCTCTCATCGTCTGAGTAGTCTAAGTTTCTTAACTTTGCATGCACACACTCATTGGTACCCTTTGTACTGCTTTCTTTATTTATGTATTAAAAGTTATATTTTAGCATTTTATGTGTAGTGCTTCTATTCAAGAAATGATACGAGATGAAATTGTTTACATATTATAAACACAATATTAAAAATTTTAATTTTTTGAAGAAAATTTGGAAAACTTTAAAATCCTACTCCTTTTGTAATTATCAATTTTTTGACCTGAAATTTTTTTTGTAATATTCTTATGGATATTCTAAGCAACTTTAGGGATCAATTTTACAATAACTTAACTCGTTTTTGAGAAAAAAAATTAAATATTGATATGCGTGCTAAAATTCAACGAAAAAGCCAGTATATCCTACATTTTAATTTTTTAAAAAAAGTATTCAGTTTACAGCAAAATGGATCCCTAATTTTGTTACATGCTTTGTACATAACATAAGGAAAAAATGGAAGTGATTTGTAAATAATTGTGGAAGGAGTAGCATTTTGCAAGCACTAATGCATCAGAAAACACAAACTGAGAAAAACCACTTCAAAGTTTATAATTCTGAAAAAATAGTTATAATAAGCTTAAATAAACCTGAAAAACCACTTTAAAAATTAGTTATATATTTTCTTTTTAATAATAGCATTTTCATATTTTTCACACACGCACACACACAACCCATTCATTTTTACAAATAATCAACTATTAGAGAGTATTAATTGCACAAGAAAATATTCAAGAAAAATGTTAAAAAATTTTCTTTCCTGTCATGACAGAAATTTTAGTTTTTCTCTTCACTTACAATTAAAGTATTAGATTTGTATAAAAACATATGGGGAATAAAAACTGAAATTATGAAATCATCACTATACATCACATGAAATATTACTTTATAATTTTAATTCAAAAATTTTACATGTACACATTTCACAATGAAAAAAAAATACATTATTGTAATGCCTCCGTAATATCCTGCTTTATATAACACATCTTCTTTTTTTATAGTTATTATTTCTTTTCTAGTATAGATTTGTTTATCAAAACACTTTTTTTTCTAATAAGGGGGCGTGGTCGAATTGCCTAATTTGTTAATTTACATTTTTGAAATGAAGTTTTACCCAACTTCTTCCGGCATGCAAAAGTGATATATCAATCGAAAGATAACAATGCAAAGAATAAGATTAAATAAAAATTTAAAAAAGTGCTAGTTCAATCATTTTGGGGTACTAAGTCCTCTTAAATTGCATTTAAATAATTTTATGAGAGAAAACACACACAGTGACTTATTTATGCACGAAATTAAAAATATATATTTACAGATTAAAGCGATGGTGTTGTTTATATACATTATTAGACACACAAAATAAAGAATACCGATCATATGCTTTGTCATGTGCCCAATAAGAAAATTATGCCACTCTTATCACGTGGTGTGGTAGCTTAGTGAACATGGTCACAAACTCATGACCAACATGTCTTGAGTTTGAGCTCTTGCACCACTGAAGACTTACCATGTAGAGCAGCTAATGCACATTAAATTTGTAGGGGCTCGAAGTCCTCTCATTGGTGAGGGGTGGAAGTTAGGTGAGGGAATGCTAGCTCAGGTATCGTCCTCGTCACTTGACCATGTTACAGAATTACAAAATCCGTTGCCAGGTTTGCATAATGACAGATATGTTGCAGAGCTGTTGGGGTTTGTAAGAGTAATAATTTTTATGGTACAAGTTGCTCAACAAATTTTCAAGTTTATTAAGTCGCCTCTCCTCAAAACAATGACTGATATTTAAGACAATATATGTCTGTTATATAGGAATTCGCTTTTAATTTCAAAAAGGAAATATTATTCTTTTGCTACTTTTTTTGTATGAAATAACGAATATTTTTTGTTAAAAATTAATACTGTATATTTCTATGTACACGTTAGAAATTTAAGAAGTTGTTTTTATAGTTAAGGTAAGGGGGCTTATATATGGATTTGTAAATCTCAGATTGAAGGTAATTTATTAAAAACTGATTTTTGAACATTTTCCGCTCATCTTGCGTACGCCGTTTAATTTTTTGGATGCTTTGAATGGAACTTTTAGGCAGAAAAGAAGTCATATTAGCTGGGGAAAAGAAATCCATTATTTTTACATGAAATTCAAGACTTTATTTAACATGTTTCGGATTGTCCATTTGGGTCAGATATGCACCATTTTGTTGTATAATTTGTTGCTATTTTCAAGGTAGTTTCATAATACCTCTCTCATAGAAGTCTTGGTACTTATTGGCGAAAAACTCTAATGATCGATTTTCACAATCTTCTCTTGATCGAAATTTCTTATCACTCAGGAAGATTTTCAATGCGAGAAAAAGATAGTAATCACTTGGTGCCAGGTCCGAACTATATGATGGATGCATTAAGACTTCCCAGCCAAGCTCCCAGAGTTTCTGGAGAGTCACTACAGACGTGTGTGGTCTGGCGCTGTCCTAATGGAACACAACACATCTTCTGTTGGCCAATTCTGGCCGTTTCTGGTAAATCGCTAGCTTCAGACGTGTCCAGTTGTTGACAGTAGAGATCTGAATTTAGTGTTTGGTCATACGGAAGCAACTCATAATAAATGATTCCTTTCCAGTCCCACCAAATACACAGTAGAACCTTCCTGGTCGTTAGTCCTGGTTTGGCCACCATTTGAGCTCCTTCGACGCGCTTTGACCACGATCGTTTTCGCGTAATATTGTCGTATGTGACCCATTTCTCATCCCCAATCACCATCCGCTTAAGAAATGGGTCGATTTCATTCCATTTGGCCAGGGCTTCGCAGATGGAAATTCGATCCATCATGTTTTTTGGTGCCAATTGGTGTGGCACATAAACATTGAGCTTCTTTTTGAATCCAACTTTGCGCAAATGGCTTAAAACTGTTTTATGGTCTATTTTTAGTTCCTGGGTGATGCTACGACTACTAACATGCCGGTCAACTTCGATTATTTCTGTGATTTTATCGACATCTTCGATGACGGGCACGGGGCAACTTTAACATCAAAAATGCATGAATGGAATCGACGAAACCAAAATTGCACGTAATTAGTTGTCACAGTATTGGCACCATAAACACCATTCCCAATTTTAGCCACCTGGCTTGCTTTTTCACCTTTATCAAAGAAAAACTGAAAAATGTAACAAGTTTTCTCTTTGTTGACTTCCATTTACCCTGTAACTTACAACTGAATGAACCAAACAAAAAAAAAAGTAAAAGAATTTTTTTTGGTGTGAAATGTTACCTTGACAATGAGCATAAATTTGAAATTGTTTGATCGATACTTCACGAGATAACAACACTACAGCCATCTACCGAAATAGTAATGGATTTCTGTTTCCCCAACCTAATATAAATCCCTTAATGTCAGTGTCAGAACAGAGTTCACTCATAACCATCCCTATACGAATTTCTTCGCAATCATTTTCCAAAGAAAGAAATGGTGCTTTAAGAAATACTTTCGCTTATAGTGTACAAGATAGCAAATTAATGGAAAAAACATAACTACTTCTCCCATTTGACCTGCTCAGCAGTATTTTTGCCCTTATGGTAACATGACTGAAAATGACACTTTTTTTTTCTTTTTTTTTTAGCTTGCGTTATATACGGATTTTGGATTTCTGGTACACTAAAAAACACGCTTTTATGGTTAATCGAACTAAAAAGTAAAAAAAAATTCTTAGTATTAGAATAAAATGATTAACGAGAAAATTAATGTCATTCAAGCGTGGGCTGCTCTATGTCAATTGTTATAATTTTTCTAGCTAGTTCTATTCCGAAATGTTGATTTAGTGTAAAAATATAGTACAAATTAAGTACACCCCTCGCTTTTACCACAATGACATTAATTTGCTCGTAAATCATTTTATTCTTATACTAAGAATTATTTTTTTACTTTTTAGTTCGATAAACCATAAAATCGTGTTTTTTAGTCTTTTCAAAATGTAATTTATTTTTTACTTTTTTAGTTCGATCTATAGTAAAAGCATATATTTTTAGTTTTTTTAACAATCATTCATTCATGGACTTTTTTTTTTTAATTTTTGGCCCACAGCCGCATAAGTTTGCCCATCCCTAAGTTAGAACAATTTTTTTTCACATGTACAAGTCTTTTTTTTTATTTCCATTTTCAGAAAGACTGGACCATTGCTTATACTATCATAAGAAATCGCTGACGCAAAAAAAAAAAAAAATGCTTTTACTTTTAGGGTTACTCTTAATCTTTTAGTCGCCAAATCTGAAATGGTATATAGGATTAATCGCCAAATCTGACAATGGTAGATGGAATTAGTCGCCAAATCTGGATTATCCTGTTTAGGACAATGGAACAAAATTATGAAATTATTGTATTGTCATCGGTCCTTAACAAGTGTGCAAAATTTCGAATTAATCAAAACTTTTAAAGTGGGTAAAAATCAAGTTCAAGTTTCCGTTACATACAAGTGTATTAAAAACAAACTCTCGGCTTGTACCCGAATCGATTTGTATTAGGAAATATGTGTGAACATTTTATAACTGATATTAAAATCATTCGATCTTGTTGTACAAATTTTTCTAGAAGTTTCAATTAAGATTACCGTGATACCAAATTTATTTTATGGATTAAGAGTGTCCTTTTTTTTTATTAAAAGCTTCAAACAGTAACTAAGAAAACGTGATATTCTCTTGTTTATGTAGATTCTACAACCATCAACCATTGTTTTCGAAACTTGTATAACCAGCCTCTATATTTCTTAACTATCTTAAGATAAACACAAAAATTTTTTTAAATTTTTTTTTTTTTAAAGGCAATCCTATTCCCCTCGTATGAGAAGACTGCTTTTGTCGTGTAAACTAATCACCTGTCATATTTTTAAGACAGGAACAACCATTATTTACCCTTAAGCACACTCTTAAATTACAAGAGGAAAAAAAAGTATCATTTTTTAGCTCGCTTTATAACAAGAGAGGACGGTTTTTCTTGTTAAAAACTAATTTAAGAGGATATATAGAATACTCGGTAGAATAAATCTTGAAGTGATAATACACAAGTTCCTTATGGTTTTAAAAACTAAAAGCATCGTGAGATATTGCAGTGGTCGAAAAAAAAAATACCAGTATCGTAATTTTTCAATGGGTGATCCCTATTCTATTACGCTATTAGGAGCAATGTATTGCTACGAATTTAGTATAATGAATGCTTAAAATAGAGTAAATAACTTATATTTGAATGTGTTGTTTCTTAATATTACTTTCTGCTGTATTTAAATAAGCTAAAAATAATGATGACTTCTCTGAAATTTTATTTCCCTTTTAAATTTTAGAAAATATTTATAAATATTTCATTAATGATTTGAAAACCCTCCAATCAGTCACTAAGATGGATATAAAATAATCTATAAAAATCCAAGGGAGAATAAAATTTTAGGGAAGACGTTTTTTTTTTTTTTTTCGGTTGCATCTTGTCTTCCAATCGTTGCAAAAATCGAGAAGGAAAGCAAAATTTCTATAGTATATCGGCTTTACACTCAAGAATTTTAAAAGGTCGGTTTCATGGAAATCTTTTTTCTGGAACACCTTTAGAATGAACGATCAAATCAAACAAAAAAACACGATATAAGCCAAAAAATCGGCTTATATCATGAAAATTTTGTTTGGGGAAGTCAATCAATTTGATTAATTAATCCATAAAAATGTCAATTCAATTCAATTTTATAACCCTTAATAGGGATAGTAATCCAGTTGTTTACCATAATTTATGTCGGGTCTTGATAAATCACAATTCCAACCCGGGCCCCTAACACTTTCCTTATATAGGGGTTTTAGCTGTTAAATTGTCGGAAGGAAGGGGGACTTAAACTTAGAAAGTCGAACTATGGTCATTTTTTTAAATTAATTTTAAAATGTACTCCAATCAGCTCTTTTAATGAACAGAATGGTGAAAATTTATCGAAACTTCCGTTCATTCAGGGTTTATTAAAAATTGGGGCAATGGAAAAAACTGTGATATGGCCCTTTTTGGGCCATATCTTTTTATTGTCAGCGTGAGTTGAGGTGGGAATTCCAAAATGAACAGACATTTTTTAAAATTTAATAGATTTATTAAAATAAACAAAAAACCCCAACAAAGATAATTTATATAAATATAATCTATAATGATCAATCACACAAAAATAGTTAAACCAAATCGCGTAACTTAGACCACTTTATCTAAATAATTATATTACCCACCTACTCTCCTTCTGATAATATTACAAGTCCTAATATCAAATAATCAGTCCTACCTTAATCCAAACTAAGATTCAATCACTGTACGGAAACGTCTGGGCGCCCGTGCAATGGTATGCAACTTTTAGCAATGTGGCTGGGTATCCCGGTAACTTTACGATAGGCTGTCAATTCACGCTCGTATCTCTTCCAAACATAACTTTCCCTAAATTGCCATTCTGCTTACTGAAACTTCTGCTCTTTTAAAAGCTATCTTATTTGCATTTATTATTCGCATTTTGCTTCTTGGATTTGGGTTGGAAAAGAGTTGACATTAATCTTGGCCGTCAAAGAACCCAGAGGTTATGTTAAAGAAAAAACGCGTGAGCCCGTCACAAAGTAAAGAAGGCCGTATTTTAAAAATAAAACCATTCTACCATGACATTGAATTTAAAAAAATGTAATTTACATCTAATCAACGCTTTGTTGTACAATTTCAGTACTAAAATCACTGAATCCCTTAAAGAGGATGGAAATTTTAATGTAAAGCCTAAATATGATTACATTGGTCAAATTAGTTCGAGCTTACATCCAATCAGCTCTGTCATCAGAATCTGAGCAATAAAATTAAATTAAGTAAAGAAATCTGTACTATAAAAATAAAAGTCAATACATGATATTGAATAAAATAGTTGTGTCCTGCCTCCCACTAACGAGCGCGTTGAGTTGATATTCATTTACATCGTAACGACGCCAAAACTGCAATGGAAGCATATATTTTCGACATTATTATTTGGGCTTATCTTATCTTATTTTAAAAATCTTGTTTTAAAATAACTAATAAAAAAAATAATACTTTTAAACCAAGCAATAATCAAACCTAACCAATAAACAAGAATATTTTTTAAATTACTCACCTCACATAATTGTTAGCATTACGTATGAATCCGGCGCTATTCTGAAATACTGTATTTTTTCATTGCTGTCGGATTATCGACATATAAGCAGTGATTCCTCTTAATTAGTCATTCAATTGTATCAAAAAAAACGTACATTATACTCCAATGAGGAGAGAAAAACGTCTGCGCTGTCAATATATTTTTTAGAGTTCCCGCCTTTTGCTAGACAAAATAACACTTCTGAATAGAAGAATATTATTTTTATTATAATTATTATTTTGGTAAGGGAATGTATTATCTTACATAAAAAGTGATATTATGGAAAAAATAATGGAAATGGAATAATTATGGAAAAAAAGAAGGAAATACACATTTTTTCTTTTTCATTTTGATACTTTAATTATTCCATAAGACAATACATTTCAAATATGTTCATTACTTTTCAGACACAGTTTAAAGCATTTTGCAAAATTTCACGTAATATATTTACATTTCGTAATTACTCTATTTAAAAAAATAGCTGTAATTTTAATAAAAAAAACTCAGTTTGAAAACAATGGGGAATGCAACAGCATAAAAGGAAAAATATGTAACAAAAGCAAGGACATCTTTCTTTTTTAAAAGCATTGTATACATTGCAACCTTTTTCTTATGCTTTTGAATTGAAATGAGCTTGTATAAAGAAAATGAGTGTTTTACACGTTCATTTCAATTAAATTTTACAGAAAAAGTTTGGGATTTGTAACTTCACTTTTGGTTTAAATTTCGAAGCTTCAACTTTTATAAATCTGTTGTTATAATAAAAGAAATTTTGTTGTATATCTTGCATTTTTTAAATAAATCTGAAATACTAAAACATATAATGTATATCTTTAACAAATTCGTGCATTTTTTGTCCAATTTTTTGTTATTTATATATGATTAAAAGGCATTTTTTCTGATGTTTCAATAACGAAAATACTAATTACGGATTTAATAATCATTTAATGTTTCAGAGAAATTAAATAAGAGTTAAGAATTTGCTAAGCGAGAATAATTTGGAAAGTTGAAGGACATTTCGAAACATATTTTTAGTAGTTAAAAAATTTTTTTTAACATTTTAAAAAATTAATACTTTCTGTTTAATTTTGTAATAAACTCTATTACTTTTCGTGACGCACAGTTCAATTGGTATTTTATCATATTATTTCCAGTAAAACGTAACGCTTTCGCTTGATAGGTTAGTAGTGGATGTTCCAGATTACTTCATTATCCTCTTGCGAGACAACCTCATCTGCAACCATTTATGCTAAAAAATTAAAAGATAGGGGACATTAAATCCTATTCTTTATTTCTAACTTACAGTTAGAATCAACAAAAATTTCAACTTCAAAATCAATTAACTTTTTCCTAATTTCTTTTGTGGGTAGTCCTCTTTTCGTTTAGTCATTTAAAAAAATCAATTAAATTAAAAATGAATAAAAAGAGACAACTGAGTAAAGAAGAGGGTAGAATCCACTGACAAAAATATCTAATTAAAGAATAAATTAACTTGTAAAGAATCAAGCATACCGAGGGGAAAACGAGGGATTTCTAGATAAGAATCTAGTAAGATTCAGTCTGTAATAGGCCCCATGATAATTCGAAAGTGGTTCAGAGGGGAAAGAAGTCTCTTGTCGCTACACCTACTAGCACCGTCTTTTAAAGGACTATCCCTTTTGGCGTCCAGATCAATCAGCCGTCCTCTAAAGGTTAATAATATTTTGGAAAATGTTTCCTGAATACCAGGAGGCCCATTTACTGCGTTGTGTCACATTCAGATGTAAATAAGCCAAAAATACATGGTTTTCTGTTTAGTTACATTTCTTAAACTGCATCACACAGAAAATTTCCACATTACTAATGAAAAAAAATTGTTTACATGAAAATGCACCTAAAAACATTATTTTCTTGAAAAGATCAAGAATAAAAATAACAATTTTCATATGAAATCGTTAAAAATAAAGATAATTTAAGCAAAGCAAATTTCCTTGTAAATAGAATAGCTAAATGAAATTTTCATTATAGTGTATTGAACCGAAGAAGGGACAGTTTGCTTGTAATGGCACTATCGACGATAAATAAGGCTCATCAACAGTAGCAGAGATTAGAAAAACAGCCTCCTTCCCTCACACATTGTTTTTGAAGGGGGGAAATTCCCTTATTTTACTCTGTTATAAACTAGGTTAAAAATTAACGTTGCAAACATAAATTTCTTACTATTTCAAGAATGTCGCTTTTTTAAATTTATATTATATATAAAGCGAGCAAAAGCAAGCTATCGTATCCTAATTTTGGAAGTTTTGACTGATAAAAAGAATTTTTATGGCCTTTTGGATGAAAAACGATTAAAACAATTTCGCAGTAAAGCTTTGAATTTTGTGTTTAGAATTTGAGTATCGCATTGTGATAAACATAAATTATGTGTAATTTTATTAAAATGAGTTCCCACAACCGTTAAGATGATGATTTGAGAATTGATAACCGTTGGGTGGATTGAGGATTCAATGTCTCAAACAGAAGTATTCCGAGCCTAAATATTTCTCGAATGGTGATATTAGAGGTGTGGAAATAATTTCAAAACCTCGGGTACTTTTGTTAGAAGACCTGGACAGTTTCACCAAAAGCTACAACACCTACGGAAGATTTATTTGACAATAAATGCACATGGTCACAGAGATATCTCAGCTAAGGACTTTGCTGCTGCCACATGAAAGACAATTTCTATACAAAATGTTTACAGATGCTTAGCTGAGAAATCCCTCTATGCCTAATGGCCAGTGGTATGACTCCTTAATACATCATTGAAAAGAGCTCGTCTTTTATGGAGTCAAGAACAGGTATCTTGGGAAAATCAAGAATGGGAGCGTGTACTTTTTACTGATGAGCCGAGATTCAATACACCAGTAGTAATTCCCTTTCAGTCTTCATTTTAAGATAGCCTGAGATTCGGTACCATCATTGTAACAAAAGAGAATCCAGTCGATTTGGTGATCGTAAAATTCTTGTTTGAAGAGGAATTATGGTAGACGGTCATACTCCGCTGTAAACTTTTGATGCTGTGTGTGTGTGTGTGATTCTGTTACTGCGATATAAGTTCTTGAATCTCTTGTGAGATTTAAGATTTTCGAGGAGAAATTTAATCCAACTTTTAATTTTATGGACGATAATGCAAGGTCGTACACAGCTCATCTTGTCGAAGACTTTCTTGAGATACTTTCTTACCAGATGGAATGGCCAGCAAATTCTTCGGACCTAAATTTTATCCAGAATGTTTGGGTTGCTTCAGGAAGAGCCATTGATCGACGTCAATATCATCAAACATGCGCCAGGTGCTCATATTTGAGCTCATAGAGAGTGGGGATTCTTGTTTAAATACTAAATTAACAGCCTATTTTGTAGCATGAGAGCTCGTTGTGAAGCCTGTATATCAGCAAGGGGTAGCCACATTCCTTATTCAGTTTTTAATTATTCCACAGCATGTTTTGAATATTATGTTATCTAATTTGAACAAGAAGACTTTCTTTTACAAGAAGTAACTCCATTAAATTTTTATTTGTTAACATAATTATTCTCAGAGTATGAGGAAAGTATGTACAAAATTTTATAAAAATAAAAAATTATATGCATACATATAGCATTTTTTACGTTTGTAACCTTAATTTTGGACGCCAATTGTATAGTTAAATATATGCATATAGATATTTATAAGCCCTGAAGTCATAACTAATTATTAGGTGTCAGAGAAAGTTCTGTTTTTTTTTCCTTAAGAAAGAACAAAATTATTTTTTCCCTTTTTTTATTTATAAATTTACGAGTTATCTAAAATGCAATGTTTTTTGTTAGCTACAACTGTTAAATCCTTTGTTTTGGAGACAAAATATTCTTCTACCGCCATTTGGACACCTTCATGATTTTCCATCAAGAAAGTTTTGCAGCAACCTGAACAGTTAAAAGTCAGATGGTATGGTATCTGGAGTATATGCTAGTAGAGGTAAAGTTTCCCACCCAACTCTGAAATTTTTTACACGGTGTTTCTTGCCGCCTGTAGTCTAGCGCTGTCGTGATGAAGAATCACACCCTCTCTGTTGGCCAAAGATGGGCGTTTGTTTTGAATTTCTTTATTCTAAACATCAAGTTGCGAACAACAACGACCATTTCATTTTCTTTAAGCAACTCATAGTGTACTATACCTTGCTGTCTCACCAACAACTCAACATACCCATCCTCTGATGCTCGCCAACTTTGTATGTTGATAGTGGTGTCTCCCCTTTTGAAACATATGCTTTTTTTTCTAGCCATGTGTTTATACACTTTCCACTTTTCTCCTCCAGTCATCAAGTAGTTCGAAAATGGTTCCCTTTTCTGACTAGCAAGATTTGAAGAACATATCGTAATTCTGACCATTAAATTTTCTTCGCTCAATTCGTGTGGCTCCCAAACAGAGAGTTTGGACACGAAATCAAGCCTGTAACGTAATCCAAAGCAGTAGTCTGTTGAATTACAACTTTGAAGCTCACTTCTGTGAAAGTTATCGGGGAATTTGTCCTGATCATTTTACTAAGAACTTCGCCACTGACATCTGATGGCCTTCATGATCTGGATTCCTCTTTCAAAGGAAATTCACCCTAGCAAAATTTCACAGACTATCTTTGGCATGTGTAGTGTTGTTATTGCTTCTTCTCTAAACACATCACACAAGTTTCTTTTTGCCTCCATTGCATAATTCCTTTTTGGAACTCAAATAACATACAATGTCTTAAGTACACTTTTTCTTCATTCATATTGACAGTTCTACAAGTTTTAAAAAATTGACTAAAATGCGAAAAAATATGTTTAAATCATCAATAATGTACTAATCTGTTTAAATCGGTTTCAGTCCGATTCAAATGCTTACTAAGGGTCCACAACGTTTAAAAGTGCACGTGTTCAAAAACGACAGAACTTTCCCTTACACCAGCATTTCTCAAACTGTGGGGCATGCCCACTTGGGGCAAAATAACCTTATGTGGAGGGCGCAAGCATATTGAAAATAAAAGTTTATTTTAAAAAATTATTTATTTACTGAAAGGAAGCAAAACAAAATACATTCTGAAGTAATAAAAAATAAAATACACTTATACAATGATATAATATGCTTATAAATGTATCTGTACTGCACAATGTATTTGATATTTAGTTTATCAATACTAAGTTAAGGGCGTTTAATAATTACTAGTGACTGCCATGGGCTTGTCATATATAAAGTTTAATACTTATCTTGATAATTCGTAAAGTTTATAATTAAAATCGTATGTTAGCTTTAGCATCAAAGTACTTTTTTGATCTTATTACATTGTTATTGTATGGAGGGTGGCTCGAGGAAAATTATGTCTGAAAACTGGCTCGTAAATATTGAAAGTTTGAGAAGCACTGCCTTATACCCATATCTTTCTTTTAAAGTTTTCAATTATTAAAAAACTGAAATACAAGTTTAAAGCATCGCGGCGTGGTTACTAGACTTGAGCATCGTGGCATTGTTACTAGACTTGAGCATCGCGAATAAAGATATCGTTCTGCAACTTATCAAGAATTAGTGACTCGAGAACAAATATGAAAATGAATTCATTCAATATATTCCAGAAATATATTATTCATATATTCCAAATATTTCCCGATGTCGAAAAATAATTCCATGTAAATAGATGCTTGGATCTAAAATAATGTCATTGGGGTAAAAGTGTGTGGTGCTTTATATCAATTGCTATAATTTTTTACTAGCTCTATTCCGAAATGCTGAGTTAGTGAAAAAATTTAATACAAAGCACACCCCACGCTTTTACCATACTGACATTAATTTTTTTGTAAATCATTTTATTCTTATATTAAGAATTATTTTTTTACTTTTTAGTTCGATTAACCATAAAAGCGTGTTTTTTGTATTTTTTCTTTGAAACTATAGTTCATTTTTTAGTTCGATCTACAATAAAAGCATGAATTTTTAGTGTTTTAAACTGTCATTTATTCATACACTTTTTTTTTTTAATTTTTGGTTCGCGACCGAAAAGGTTTGCTCATCCGTGAGTTAGAACAAATTTTTTTTCACATGCCCGAGTCTTTTATTTTTTTATTTATTTATTTTTTTTTTATTTCCATTTTCAGAAAGACTGGGAAATTGTTTATATTATGATACAAATTAGATGAGTCAAAAAAAAAAAAGTTTTTTGCTTTTAGGTTTACTATTAAGCCTTTAGTCGCCAAATCTGGAAATGGGCTCTTGAATTAGTTGTCAAATCTATAAATGGTATACAGAATTAGTCGCCAAATCTAGAAAAGGTAAATAGAATTAGTCGCAAAATTTGGCAGTGATATAAGGAATAAGTCGCCAAATCTGATTTTCCTAATTATTCTGATCCGGACAATGAAACAAAATTATGAAATTATTGTATTGTCATCTGTCCTTCACCAGTGTGCAAAATTTCGAATTAATCTGACCGTTCAAAGCTGGTAAAAATAGAGTTCAACGATTCCGTTACATACAAGTGAAACTTATATGTTGAAAAATTGATATGTTCTTCGGTTTATAAAGCATTTTGAGATAAAAGTATAAGAGTACTGATTATACCTCAAATTCTGTTTAAGATAATCCGATTTTTCCTTGCATATATAAAATTCAAATTCATGTAAATTATATTCCAGATTTTTCATTTAAAATTTTTATTATGTCTTACGCACTACTAACTGTAATCTGAGAAGCTTTTAAGAAAATTTATTCTTTTTAGAATTTATACTGTAAGAAAATTTTGAAATTTATGAAGGGAACGTGACGCGATATCATTTGTTATATAACTTCAATTAATGTAAATGTAGAATTTTGACTGTATGTGGGCTTAATACACAAAAATTTGAATGATTTTGAATTTATATATAAATGATTCGACCACATCATGAGTTTTTCTATTTTAAGAAGTGAAAACTGTAAAACATGGGAAAATATTTTTTTAAAAAATTTAAAATAATTCCTTTTTACATGATGATGATATAAACTAATAAAACTTTATAACAGAAGAATATTACAAAATAAAAATCCACCCGTAAAAATGTTTATAACGATTATGTAAATTTAATCAAGATGAATACATTAAGCAGCACGAAAATTTCTTAACTCTTAGAAAAAGTAATTGGATCATTATTTTACACAAAGTGTAAATGACACAAATTAATTATATAGTTTAGTTTGTGTCTGAAACTTTATTAAGTGAAACGAAAAAAATTTTTCAGTTATACTCTGTAAGAATTGTTTTTTCTTAAAATAAGAGCAGTTTTATTCTCTTTCTAAAATAAAATTTATGATTTAAATATAAAACACATTTTTTTTTTATTTTTAAATTTATTTTTATAGAGTCTAAATTTGTTTTAAAAAATCTATTTTTGTAACACTTATTATTAAAATTTTTTTCTCTTTCTAAGCAAGTTTGTACTCGTTTCCTAGAAATGGTTTGGTTGAAACAAAATATTAGGAATATTATTTGAGGAAGAGAGAAAATTGTTTCATTTTTTTCTACATTTTTGGTTATACAAGTAATTAAATTAGTTTCAAGTGTAATTAATTAGTAGAATGAAATTAGATACTTTTAATTAATAGGAATTCTTTGGATAAATATGAATTTTCTATTTTTTTTTTTTTCAAATTACTGTGTATAATGAAAAAGATATTTTTTCACTGTTATTTTTTTTATAGTAAAAGATGTAATTATTTTTACTTTCAAAAATAATTGGAGATTTAATTAATTTTTATTTTGCATTTTCGAATCCTG
This sequence comes from Trichonephila inaurata madagascariensis, assembly GCA_019973955.1. Taxonomy (NCBI): domain Eukaryota; kingdom Metazoa; phylum Arthropoda; class Arachnida; order Araneae; family Nephilidae; genus Trichonephila; species Trichonephila inaurata. The sequence continues at coordinate 104,964 of BMAV01026464.1, read as the reverse complement.
TTTTAATGGAAAGAAAATAACTGTAGAATATGGATAACATTTTTTTTTCTACTGTATTAGTTGTAATTCTTAATTTTAAAGTTATTTTATATACCCTTAACTATTTACTCTAACAATTTTCTCGGGCTGCGGTAGCCAAGTGGTTAAGGTATCGGATCATGGCAGGCATGTCATGAGTTCGAGCCCAGTGCCACTAAAGACCCACCGCGTAGGGGAGCGATGCATGTTAAATCTGTCGAGAGCTCAAACGTGCTCCCGTTTGTGTGGTTGTCAGGAGAGGGGGGTGCCAGCTCAGGTCTCGCCTTCGTCACTTGACCATGGTTCAAAATTACAAGGTCCGTCGCCAAAAGCCCTCGTGTAGCTGAACAGTGTGACTTTAATATTCACTCATTCACATTCTAACTATTTTCTCTTAACTTTTCTCACTACTGTGGCCCAGTTAACAGTAATTATGGTCACGAACTCAGGACCGGCGTGTCACAATTCAAGCTTAAGTGCCTTTGCAGTGTAGAGGGGCTGATGCATGTTAAATCTTTCGAGACTCAACGTCCCCCCATTAACGGGATGTGGAAGTTCAGAGAAGTGGTGTCAGCTCAAGTATCGTCCTCGTTACTGGACCAACGCTCAAAATCACGAGGTCTGCCAGTAATAGCCCTCGTATTGCTTTATACGTAGTGCGCCGTGAATAAACACGCACTATTTTAGCGCTAGGGGTTTTTTCTCTAAGAGTTATTACATAATACTCAGTCATATAAGAAAATGCCTTCAAGATAGATATCTGTGAAATCAATTCCCAAAATAGATTTGATTGTCAAGTAAAATTGGATTTATTAACATTTTCACAACGGACGCACCAGTGTAAATTTTACAACAAATATTTCTTATATTGTTTTCAAATACATATGGAACTTTCAAACAATCTGGTAATCATTGTTATTTCTCTATCCATTGCCTCGCTTTTGGATGAAAAAGTGACCAGCGATTCGTGTGTTTGAGTCCTGGTGCCACTTAAGACCCTTTCTGTAGAGATGCTGATGCCCGCTAAATATGTCGATGCTCAAAGTCCTCCAACTTGCGTGGTGGGGTAGTCCGGAAAAAAAGGTACCAGCATAGATATCGTAACTTGAAAATCGGTTGAAATTTTCGCGATCCTTCCCTATTAGCTGTTATGTTACTGTAAAGCATGAAGTCAATAAAAAGTCAATCAATCGATTCGTTGCAACACTTTAGTCTTGCTTTAAAGATTTCATTTCATTTATTTAGTTAATTTTATTCTGTACTCTGTAGCGTCGCCTCATTAAACGGATGTTTGCTACCCTTCTTGTCATTTTTGTGCTCAGGGATGAGCATAATAGCCAGATGGGTTATTTTATTCTTCAAAAAGGACTACAGATTCTTTTCTAGCACCCTGGGGCTAAACAGATGTCAAGCCGACTCTTGAACTGTTTAATGTTACCCTTCTCCGACACCCAGTGGCGAATAGACTCACCAGATGACTTTTCTTCACAGCGATCTATAAGAAGGGACACGCCTGTTTTGACGGCGTTCTATTCTTTCATACCCTCTGTATACATTTAGCCATGATATACTTGTGTGGAAAGGATTGTTGGTCTTTTGTGAAGTGTCGAAGTGACAGGTCGATTTATCTATCCTCCGTATATTTTATGAGGTGTAGTAATGTAGATAATCTCAATCCAGACAGACTTTTGTCACGGAGGAATCAATGACGGTTGGTATCAAGATAGAGGGTGACAGGTGCAGACCTATGACCAATCAGATATTATTCGGAGCGGGAAGAGGCCCGCCCAAGAGGTTTAAAGAGACGGTGAGAGGGATCTTCGGCCTGGTAACAGGAAGAGGCTGCGGGGCAGTCGCCTCAACTATTGGACTTCTACGATAAGATGGAAAGACCTGCGACAGGCTGAGTGGCAGCAGGACCAGAGATCGGGGAGATCATAGAGCTGCGACTCGGACTTGATGTTTTCTTTTCTGAAAGAAGAATAGATACCATAATAATGGTGTAAGGTTTCTAATTTAATTTGGAAATAAAATGATATTTGACCAAAGCTGTGTGATCCTTCTCTCTACCGAAAAATTAAGCAAACTTGGGGGTCACGACGTCTATGTTTTATTCGCAAAATTTACGACTCGTACCCACTCTTGCGAATAGTTTATCTTTACGCTTTTGAATTTAATTTTGTAGTATTAAATATTTAACCTGTAATCTACTGATATTTTATTTTTTTTTTTTTTATAAATTAGAGAAAAAATATATTACTCGATTTTTTCGAATTATGACTTCGAAAAGGAAAAAATTATTCTACATAATGTTCAAGAATTATCGGATGAGAAAGGAGGAAAAAAGTGCAGATTTATTTCTGATATATAATGAGAATACTGAACTGTAGCAGCAGTGAATCTGAGCAATTTATATCTGCTGAAAGTTCAGGAGAATTGTTTGAAGACCAAGATATTTGTTGCACAGTTTGTAAGCTCTTATCCGAATGAGGTAATGAAATAAAAAGAAACTAATTGAGGATATAATTGTTTCTCGTCATCATGTGTTGTCGAAGGAAGAGCTTAAAACTATTTTCAGCTCAATGAAACATCGATGTGAAGTTGTAATAAAGGTTAAAGGTAACCTCACTGATAAGTCACTGCTATCATCACACAGTATCTAATGTATATCGACACACACACAGTTATTACAGCATAACGGATTTTTTTGGTTTGCAAATATTTGAATTTTGTTTTTCGTATTAAATTTAGTATTAAATCCCCTTTAAAATAATATAAAATACTTAGCATTTTATATCATAAAATTTTCAATAAGCATACAAATTTAAAAAACCTAACGATTTAAAAAAAAAAGTGTCCACAATTTTGGCCACCACTGTATATTGCTAATACCTTACTTAAAAAGAAAAAGTACGTTTATGGACTTTAAACATGTGAGGAACGGAATATTATAAAAGTTGTATTCACCACTTTAAATGTTTAAAAGATCGAAAAACAAAGCTGATTAAAGACGTTTAATTCAGATAAATTCACTGGGAATCAAAGCGAAAAAAGACTTTTTCCAAAAAAGGCTCAAAATTGCCATTATCGACGTAAAGGTACATTTAAAAAATTGGCATCTTCCCCGAATTACCTTTTAAAATAACTTATCGAGTCGGAACCCTTGGCTAGATCACGAGCCACCACAGCTCGTCAACTCCAGTGATATTTACTTCCATAACTCCTGGTAGATTCAAAGATGAAAATTAATTTAAAGCCCCGCGACATCCCAGTCGTAATTCACTTTCTATTATATTCTTAGATTTCACGATTAAGGATCAACCATTAACTCATATACCCAAACATCGGGACTTCAATATTGTTTACATTTGCATAAGACCAAGTCTTCTCTAAGGAAAGTGGTTTTTAAACTAAAATCACAGTTAAAGAATAGTTTCCCCAAGAGGATAAGTAGAAGAATCCGAATGTAACCCGTTGCAAACATTCGCACTATTTCTTTATTAAAGACGGTATGCAGCAAACAACATATAGCCTGAATATCCGCATAATTGATGGAATTCAACATTTTGATAATGAGAGACGGGGATTTTTGTCTTTTACTTTTCAACTGTTGGCAACATATGACGGAAATTTACGCCATTTTCTGAGATGCCAACCCTTACAAAATATATAATATTAGGTTGAGGAAAAAGAAATCCATTATTTTTGCATCAAATTCAAGACTTTATTTAACATGTTTCGGATTGTCCAATTTGGGTCAAGTATGCATCGTTTTGTTGTATAATTTGTTGCCATTTTTAAAAGGGCTTCATAGTTTTCTCTCCTAGAAGTTTGGTCCTTTTTGGGGAAAACCTCTATGATCATTTCCCCCAAACTTCTCTTGATCCCAATTTCTTATCACTCAGGGAAATTTATTCTTTTTAGAATTTATACTGTAAGAGAATTTTACAATTTATGAAGGGAACGTGATGCGATATCATTTGTTATGTAACTTCAATTAATGTAAATGTAGAATTTTGGCTGTATGTGGGCTTAATACACAAAAATTTGAATGATTTTGAATTTATATATAAATGATTCGACCACATCATCAGTTTTTCTATTTTAAGAAGTGAAGATTGTAAAACATGGGAAAATATTTTTTAAAAATTTTTAAATACTTACTTGGATGATGATATAAACCACAAAACTTTTTATAACAGAAGAATATTACAAAATAAAAATCCACCCGTGATAATGTTTATAACGATTATTTAAATTTAATCAAGATGAATATACATAAAGCAGCACGAAAATTTCTTAACTTTTAGAAAAAGTAATTATATCATTATTTTACACAAAGTGTAAATGACACAAATTAATTATATAGTTTAGTTTGTGTCTGAAACTTAGTTAAGTTGTAAACGAAAAATTTTTTTATTTATATGCGTAAGAATTGTTTTTCTAAAAATATTTTTCATTTTTATTCCTTCTAAAATAAAATTTATGATTTAAATATAAAACACATTTCTTTATTTCTAAATTTATTTTTAGAGAGTCTAAATTTGTTTTAAAAAATCTATTTTTGTAACACTTTTTTTAAATTTTATTTCTCTTTCTAAGCAAGTTTACTTGTTTCCGAGAAATGGTTTGGTTTGAAACAAAATATTAGGAATATTATTTGAGAAAGAGAGAAAATTGTTTCATTTTTTTCTACATTTTTGATTATACAAGTAATTAAATTAATTTCAAGTGTAATTAATTAGTAGAATGAAATTAGATACTTTTAATTAATAGGAATTCTTTGGATAAATATGAATTTTCTATTTTTTAAATTATGTGTAAGTAAGTAAAAAGATATTTTTTCACTGTTATTTTTTTTTATAATAAGAAATGTAATTATTTTTACTTTCAAAAATAATTGGAGATTTAATTAATTTTTATTTTGCATTTTCGAATCCAGTTTTAATGGAAAGAAAATAACTGTAGAATATGGATGATAACCTTTTTTTTTTCTACTGTATTAGTAGTATCGTTACCGAGAAATTAAGCAAACTTGGGGATCATGACGTCTATGTTTCATTCGCAAAATTTACGACTCGTACCCATTCTTGCGAATAGCTTATCTATACGCTTTTATTTTGTAGTACTATATATTTAACCTGTGTTTTACTGAAATTTTAATTTTTTTTTATATATAAGTTTGAGATAAATATTACTCGAATTCTTCGAATTATGACTTCCAAAAGTGAAATATTATTCTACATAATATTCTAGCATTATCGGATGAAGAAGGAGGGGGAAAAGTGCAGATTTATTTCTGATATATAATGAGAATAATGAACTGTAGCAGCAGGGAATCTGAGCCATTTATATATGATGATATTCTGGAGAATTGTTTGAAAAGATCAAGATTTGTTTGTCACTGGTAAAAATATTGTCCCTCCTTCTGTCTTTAATAATTGACTGTGTTTGCTCTCTGTCGATGGGCAAAGTGAGGAATGAATGTGGTCACTATGAAAATCCTCTATCTCCTTTAATTTTACCATGATATTCGTTGTCCAGTGGTAATTTAACCTAAAGTTATAAATAGCTGTTATACTAAAGAGAGACTTTAATGAGGGTAACACACCGAATGTACTGTATTTGATCTAATCTTTAACGTCTAACCCTCTACGCAGTCACAAAAAGTGTCACAAAAAAGAATATTTAAAAACTTAAAAAAATACGTAAAAAAGTAGAGCGTCGTTAAAGCTATTTCCAAAACATTTGCAAAAAATACAAGAAATAAATAGAATACCTTTTAGAGATTTAAGAACTCCAAATCTAATGGATGAAATTACAGAATACACAAACCAACGAGTAGATCATTTTAAATCATACAATGCATTATAAATTATACATAAATCAACATGTAGAACAGATTTGATTTTGTTTGCTAATCACATTTTTCTTGAAGATATCCTAAACTGTTTTTTAATTGCATTTTTTATTATTTTAATATGCTATCTCTCCTTTGCAAAAGCGTAAATAAAGAAAATTGTTACGTTGTGAGAATTATGATACACGCCTATCGGCGAGAAAAGTTAAAGTTTACCTTGGAAGGTTAAAAACTATTCTGATTTTCAATGTATCAAAGCTCAATTCCAGATCTCCCGCGCCTATTTTTTTCTTAAATATGTCGCTGCCCGAAGCTCGCGAGTGTAAGAGGGTTATAGGAAGATACACACATGATTTTAAAAACAGATACGTTTATTAGTTATATTTACCACTTTATAATTTATATACAACTTTATTGCCTAACCTTGAGGTAAATCTGAAACCCTAATGCTTATGGTATCCGACTGATAAACAGAGAATCATGATTTTAAAAAAGCACATATAAATGTATAATTTTCATGATATTTAGTGACGCTAGATTAGAATCATTACGTATAAAATAGTTTTATATGAGACAAAAAAATATTTAAATACATATTTGTGTTAAAATGAACTTAGAATAACCTTTTTCCAAATGTAATTGTAATTTAAAAAGGTTTTGTTGTATTAATATTTTGCTCAGATCAGACCTTTCATTAGTTATCCATTCTTTTGAAAATTCAAATTATTTTCAGAATTAAAAATCATTTGAAATAATTATCGGCATATTTTCTTAAAATTTCTCCCTTCTGCTTTTCGTAAAACATGAATAAACCCTAATTTCCAAGTTATTATGCATTTCGTGGCCTCTAGTTGAGCCTCTGTACAGAGGTCTGAGCTGTGAATACACAGGCAAAATATTAATACAAAAGAAGCATTTCTTACAAAAGGAGAATATTTGGAAAAAAGGTTATTCTAAGTTAATTTTTTGCCAAAATATTATATTTAAAAAAAAAACATTTTTTGTCATAATGTCCTTAAAACAATTTTATACATGTATTCTAATCTCAGTGACACTAAATATCATAAATGATATCCATTTACACGCTTTTGCAAAATCATGGTTCCGAACGTAGTCGGATACCTTAATATAACATATAAGATTAAGGTAATTCGGGGGAAGATGCCACAGTTAAGTATTTCAAGATTAGTAATTTGAAATTTAAAATGACACAAGACCATGAAAAAAAACACAACTTATTTTTAAATTTTTAATTGGTTATGTATACAAGTTATTTATTTTCATACTAAAAAGAGTATAAAGAAATTTAATGTTAAAGAAATTCATTTAATTGTGGCATCAGTCATGGAGTAAGATGCAACAATACCACAGTAAATAAAAAAAATAAGACAAACATTACCAAACTAAATGTGAAATAACAATAACTATAGAAAAACAAAAAAATTAAATTCTTTCATAATTAGTTTGCTAAAAACGAATGTTCCTGCAGAACGGTTTACATTAGGCTGAAGTAGTAGTCGATTTCAGATCTGCACATCCTCGTCCTGTGTCATCCTCACGGCCTAATTATTAACTGTAGTTATATTTTATACAATAATATGCAGTGCTATAAAATGAAAAGAAAATTAAAGTTCATTTCATTTATTTCTGAACCATGTGGCATCTTCCCCCAAATATAGGGGGGCAGATGCCACACACTCTTATTGCCCTATTGCTGCAGTGTTATGTCCGTTTCTACATGCATCGTATGTGAAACATTATGCGTGTAAATCACTTATATTGCTAATATCTTATTTTAAGGTATAAGACTACGCTCGGAACCGGGATTCTGCAAAAGCGTATAAATGGATAATATTTATGATATTTAGTGTCACTTACATTAGAAAAGGTTTATAAAATTGTTTTAAGAATAGTATTACAATAAAAAATTATTTAAGTACAATATTTTGGCAAAAAATTAACTTAGAATAACCCATTTTAAAAATATTCTCCTTTTGTGAAAAATGCTTCTATTATAATCTATCTTAATAATATTTCCTGTATATACTCAGACCTCTTTACAGAGGCTCAACTGTGTGTGTGTGTGTAAATGTGTGTGTGTGTGTGTGTGTGTGTGTGTGTGTGTGTGTGTGTGTGTGTGTGTGTGTGTGTGTGTGTGTGTGTGTGTGTGTGTGTGTGTGTGTGTGTGTGTGTGTGTGTGTGTGTGTGTGTGTGTGTGTGTGTGTGTGTGTGTGTGTGTGTGTGTGTGTGTGTGTGTGTGTGTGTGTGTGTGTGTGTGTGATTTTTTTAAATATATAACTTAGAAGCGGGTAATCGACAACAGAGGAGAGAAATTTTAAGAAAAAAACGCCGATAATTATTTCAAATGGTTGTAACTCTGAAAATAATGTGAATTTTTCAAAAATCATTGTTCAGCCTTTGTACAGAGGCTTGAACTATATACTGACAAAAAATTATAATAGAAGTATTTTTCACAAAAGGAGAACATTTTGAAAATGGGTTATTCTAAGTTAATTTTTTGCCAAAATATTGTGTTTAAATCATTTTTTTGTCAAAATGTCCTTAAAACAATATTATACATGTATTTTTATCTAAGGGACACTAATATCATGACATCCATTTATACGCTTTTTTTAAAATCACGGTTCCGAACGTAGTCGGATATTTTAAAGACGATATGCAGCAAACAACATATAGCCTGAATATCCGCATAATTGTGAGAATTCAACATTTTGATAATGAGAGACGTGAATTTTTGTCTTTTACTTTTCAACTGTTGGCAACGGATGACGAAAATTCTCGCCATTTTCTGAGATGCCAATCGTTACAAAATATATTATATAATCATACGTTTTGCCTAAACATATAGAAAGATTTCTAAATTTAACTTGGGAAATGCTTGTGAGAGGTCCTCATCTCTCTCTTGGGCACCTAGATGTGTAGGAGGTAGGGAAAAAACACTCGCCCTGATCCGATCAATCTATTTATTGTGTGATCACACAAAATAACGACACAAATTCAATTAATAACAAAAAGAGAATGTTTCAGTGCTAACTGCGAAAGTGGAACAACGACAAGATATACGAATGATTTGGAGACTATCAAACTCGATCCTTACTTTATATAGGATCTAATCAATCTACTATCCGATTTAATCTAATATTAATTTAAGAGCAGTGATCAATTATCACACTTTTAAATCTTTCCCCTAATAAGTATTTAATCACAATAATTCAATAATAATACCTGTGTGTAACAACCTCACCTGACTTCTGAATTACATCCACACCCATTCTATTCTAGCTAGAAAACCTCGACTATATACAGTAATCTTATTTTACATGTCAAGAACTTTTCTTCAGAAGGGATGGTTGTGAATAACGCAAATTGATAGTTAAAAGATTTCCAAACAGGGTTGGAGGAAGGTACGCGAATAGATCCATCACATGGTTACTATTTTGAAAATAAAATATTTTTTTAAATACTATGTACGTGTTGTTGTTACTTATGCACCTGATCGACAGTAACATCAGATCAATTTCCACGAAATTCATCGCGGCGAAAGGCTAGATTTTTACACCGGTTGTTAGCCTTGACTTGAGCACCATGCAGGTGACAGTAATATTTTGCTCGATTCCACCACAATTTTGAGGGAGAACACCCTGGAGGTGGCCAAGGGCCTTCTACCTCTCTTCCCTTTTCCCCGACCTCACGAGAGGACTTGCGGCTCGGAGACTATTTGGAGTAGCCCCATGCCGCGCGAAGACACTATACATTTACAAACAGCAATGCCTTCTCCGGGATTTGAACCCTAGCCCTACGGCACCGCAGTCAGCGTCGCTAACCACTATACTGGATAGTAAAGATCTTAAGATTGTTCATAACAGTTGGCATCTTTTCAAAATGCGTAAATTTCTGCCAGCTATCAACACAAAAGTTGACAAATAAAAAACACCTTATTTACCGTCGTCAAAGTGTTAAGATCTTTGACTACCCCATATATTTTAAGTGAAATTTTTTCGGTTATACCAAGAGGAAAATATTGATACCACATAAATTTAAAACTAAATATTTTACTACGCTAATCAAAAAGCAAACTATATTTTGTCTTACTACTAACTAAAAAAACAAATAAATGAAAAACTCACAGCGATCTTTGTAACTTTTGAATAATATTTCTTTGGTACAAGTCAAATACCGAATTTTTCACGCTCCTAGAAAAAGAATTTTTCTTTATGGAAAACTACCTTTTAAAAAACTATTTTCTTCTCTTTTGTAGTCCTATCAATGCTTTAAACTCAGGAAAACTCCCATGTTATCTGTGACATTATTAAGTGATAAACTAGCGCCATCTATCAGTAAACATACCTTCTTTAGTAACACCTCATGGGTGATTGTTTTCTCATATGGTCACATTTCAAAACTGTACCAGAGGCATTGGCAACGGATCTCATAATTTCTAACACATCTCTATCATTAACCTCTTTTGGATTCTTTTATCTAATATTGATTTTATTTTATGTGGGAAGTTAACAGAATAATTGTTTATAGGTTCCTGTGTGGGAAAAGGATATATGTTTATTGAAATTCCGCTATGGATCTTTATAATTCCACAATTTTTCCCCCTTTTGGAACATCCCAATCTAGAAAAAACAGTCGAACTTCCATCTTACGAACCTCAATATTACAGTTTTTTCTATATAGCGAACTTTTTCCTGGAACCTAGAACATTTCACGATTTTCATCGCAAAATAACTTCCAAATAGCGAAGTACATTTTCTATATAACGAACTTTTTCGCTTGTGATTCAATTTTTTTCTTTCTATTTTTGAAGTATTTCTGACCATTTCAAGTTATTCTCTCTTTTAACACATTTTACTGTGGGTATAAATCTTGAACTGATTTTATTAGGTGCCAAACTCGTTAAGAGCAATAGATTGCGTAGCAATAGAATTCTCAGCGTTTCGTCCAAGAAGTGCAACCTTTAACCCTCATTGTCCAGTTCACTGGAAACATCTTCGAGATATCCGCTTTCATAATCAGTAGGGTTGTCTCGTGTCCCAATGTTGTTGAGCTAGTCTCCATTCATTTGTTTTACTGATCAGTCGTACTGGTAACTTCGTTTCTTGTAGCTCGAAAATTTCAAAACGTAAGTGCTTGAGCACCAAAAAAAATTAATTCTTCATGAAGTGGATAAAGGTGTCAAGAAAATTTCCTTGCAGTTTTCCTTTTTTTTTTTATAGGTAAAATATATAAAATAAATATATATTAGTTTTACAAAAAGGAAGAAATAATTGCTTTTTTAATACATAGTTTTTATGAATTTTAATTGGTTTTGTGTAGATTATAAAGAAAATTGAATAATGAACCTCTATATAACGAATTTTCCGTATAACGAATTTTTTTCGGGATTTAGCTACTTCGTTAAGTAGAGGTCAAACTGTAGTTACTCGCTCTACAAAAATCTCGCATTTTTTCTAGAAATATAAAAGATTTATGTAAATATTTAACTTTCCTTTTAATGAATACATTATTTCAGTTTTCATATTACTTAAATTATTTTTTAAAAAATCACATGCCTTGCAATTATTTATTTAGAGATAGCATGCCCAAAAGATGAAGAAAAATACTCTATTTTTTTGTATGTGTTTTCTGCGACGATATTGTAAGATAATCATAAGTAAGAAAAAAAGTACTATAAACATTTTAACGAGTTATCAAAATTGCTAATTTAAATCTTTTCTTTGTTTTAAAATGCTTATTTTAAAATAAATCAATGGCAGAAGCTTAATTATTTCCAGCACTAAAATTTTCTTTTAAGAGAAACAAAGAGTAATTATTTTAAAATGTGCTAAGTACGTAACAGTAAATTTAACGTTTTTAACCATTACAGTGTTTGTTGACTTGTACCTTGTCTACAGTTTACTTAATTAGTCCTGTAACCATTAAAGTAATTAATAGTTGCTCTGAACTGCTCTAAGTACTCCTTAAGTATTCATCAAATAAGTTAAAGTTTTTATTTAAAAACCCCTCCAAATGCCAGAGGTAACGTTAGTGGGCATAATTATTCATTACAATGCAATTTTTAACGATATGGAGCAGATAAATTCTTACATAAAGCATATTATTCTAAAAAATTTCATTAACATAAAAGATAATTTTTAAAATTAAACAGCATTATTTATAAATATTTCTATATACTATTATCATGTAAGGCAAGCCTGTCAAACTCAAATGATATTAAGGAAAGCAAGTTCTATTTTAGATTAAGCTAAGAGCCGCATGTTTTTAAGGTATCCGACTACGTTCGGAACCGTGATTTTGCAAAAGCACATAAATGGATAATATTTCTGATATTTAGTATAACTTAGATAAGAAAATGTATATAAAATTGTATCAAGAATAGTATTACAATAAAAAATTATTTAAGTACCATATTTTGACTAAAAATGAACATAGAATCACCCATTTTCAAAATATTCTCCTTTTGTGAAAAATGCTTCTATTATAATAATATTTTGCCTGTATATAGCTCGGACCTCTGTACAAACGCTCAACTAGATTTTTTTAAAATATATAACTTGGAAGTGGGTTTATTCATGTTTTACGACAGCAGAGGGGAGAAATTTTAAGAAAAAAACGCCGATAATTATTTCAATGGGTTGTAACTCTGAAAATAATGTGAATTTTTCAAAACTCATTGTTCAGACTCTCTGGGGGAAGTCTTTACTTTATATAAGCACAATATTATTTTATTAGAAGCATTTTTTAGAAGCGAAAAACAGTACATAATATTTTATAAAGTTTACCAAATTCTATTTAACTTATTTTCATATATTCCCAAGTCTGTTTTCTATTTTATTACTAAATATTATTGTGTTTCGATTAACTGGCCGAGCCGCAAAACTGCAGGCAGCGAGTTTGACAACCCCTGATTTAAGGTGACGGACGGACTAAGCTCGAAACCTTGATTTTGTAAAGAGTATAAATGAATGATTTGTTGATATATAATGTCACCTGAATTAAAAATATATACATATAAAATAGGTTTAAGAATGTTATTACAATAAAATGAATTTAAATGTAATTCTTTGGCAAAAATGGAAGAAAGAATGACATATTTTCAAAACATTCTCCTCTTATGAAAAATGCTTCTATAATAATAATATTTTGCCTTTATATAGCTAGGACTTAAATATCGGGGTTGAATTAAAAAGTTATACAAAATTTCCATTATCTTTAGAGTTACAATCAATTGAAATAATAACGGGGTTTTTTGTTTTTTTTTTGGTAACATTTCTCTACCCCGATGTAATAAAATATAAATAAACCCACTCCTATAATTTATAGAGTCTAAGTGCCCGAGTTGCAGTATATTGCGCTCCCACAACACAGGACCGGTTTCTATCCTCGGGCTGGCGACTCAGCCTTTCATCCCTTCAGCGGGCCGATAAATGAAAACCAATATTGCTTGGGGAGTAAACACTGGGGGTTTCGTTTCAGACTTGCCATCTGATCAGGACATTTTGCTCATGTACCTCAGTGCCCAATGTTAACGTACACTGAGTTGGGCACAGTAGGCCTTTGCCCTCATGGAATGTTGCGCCACTGAGTTTAGTTTATAAGTTACTTATTTCAAAAATTTTAGCTTAACCCCATTATACGTGTATATAGAAATACTAGCAATATATAAAGGCAAAATATTTTTACTACAAAATTGGTTTCCATGAAAGGAGAAAGTTTTGAAAATATCCCATTTTTCTTTAATTTTTTTGCCAAAAAGTACATTTAAATATTTTTTGTAATAATATTTTTAAAACAATTCTATATTTATATTCTAATTTAGATAGTACTAAATATAAAAAAGATATTCATTTATACGATTTAGCAAAATCACGGTTTGAAACGCATTCTGTCACATTAAGAGAACTAATTTTAAAAAGCAGATATATAGCTGTAAACTGTTGAATTTCTTCGTTTTGAACTTTAATTTTTAAATGAATGTGAAGTATTGCTCTAATAGTTTTTTTTTTTTCATTTCCATGAAATATTAATGATAAATCAGGATTACTGAAAGGAATTTACTTAATCCTTTTCGAAACGGCTAATATCTTAAATTATCAAATTGTTTTTAAATTTTGCATATACATACTATATGGAATTGTAAAGCATGCGTGGAAGTAAAAAGTTGAAGAAATTGTAAATGCCACAAAGTATAAATAAGCATTAAGGGAAAAATAAAGAAAAAAAAATTTAGTCTTCCTACACTGAAATTTAACTATCTGATATTTCTCATTGTGAAGAATATTACAATAGAACCATAATTTTTATTCATTTGTACACAAAAATATACGGATTTTATGGGATTAAATTTATTGAGAACTAAAAACATTTGTCTTTCTAAAAATTTGTTATTCCAAATGTTGCTTTACCAATTGTTTGTCCAGAAATAACGAATCTTTTTACTATAAACTGATTTATCATTTAGTTACAGAGACCTTTTTTTCTTCTAATATCGCTAGCTCAAAATAAATATTCAAATCAAAATAGCACATTTGTGTATGAGATTTCATATACATTTGATTGTTTTAAATAATGCTTTTATTCTATAATTAAAATGTCGAAATTTTTGTAGAGGTTTTAAAACCATTTAAGGTATCCGACTACGTTCGGAAACGTGATTTTGCAAAAGCGTATAAATTTATACTATTTATGATATTTAATGTCACTTAGATTAGAAAATGTATATAAAGTTGTTTTAAGGATAGTATTACAATAAAAAATTATTTCAGTACAATATTTTGACAAAAAATGAAAATAGAATGACCCATTTTCAAAATGTTCTCCTTTTTTTGAAAAATGCTTCTATTATAATAATATTTTGCCTGTATATAGCTCAAATCTCTGTACAGAAGCTCAACCAGAATTTTTGAAATATATAACTTAGAAGTGGGTTTATCCATGTTTTACGACAAAAGAGGGGGAAAATTTTAAGAAAGAAACTCCGATAGTTATTTCAAATGGTTGTAACTCTAAAAATAATGTGAATTTTTCAAAAATCATAGTTGAGCTTCTGTACAGAGGTCTGAGCTATATACAGGCAAAATATTATTATTACAGAAGCATTTTTCACAAAGGGAGAACATTTTGAAAAAAAGGTTATTCTAAGTTAATTTTTTGCCGAAATATTGTATTTAAATATTTTTGTCAAAATGTCCTTAAAACTATTTTATACGTGTATTCTAATCTAAGTGACACAAAATATCACGAAAATTATCCATTTATGCGCCTTTTTAAAATCCCGGTTCCGAACGTAGTCGGATACCTTAATGCTACTCAATTTAAAGTCTGTTTTATATTATTTTAAAAAAAAGGATCAAACACATTTCGTGTTAGAATCCGCTGACAGAGTACGTTGCAATAAAAAAAGAGACAATGATGCAAGATGGGAATGTGTAGCGATAGAAGAGTCAGATTAACGTATGAAAGGTAGCAGTAATATGAATGAGATTTGTAAATATATTCTAAGAAGTAATTAAACTCTATGTTAATCACTATGTGAGAGGAATCTTGAGTCATATGCAACCCCCCTCCACAACGACGTAAAGTACATTAAGTTTTTAAAATGAAAAAGTTTTAAGATACGCATAGCATATCTGAAGTTTATAATAAGATGCTTTACTCTCTCGTCTTCTCTTTCAAAATAATCCTGCTGACATCATATAGAGAAATTCCATTAACAAATTAATGGGCATTAAAAATACTCTACTTTCATTCAATGCTTGAACCATAACATACGCTTTTAAAAGCTCTGATAAATAGCATACAAACGAATTCTGCTTTCAAAAAAGATTTTTGTACCAATGCGAACAACTGGAAATTAACTTCTTGAGATTCAGCTTTCTGCATATTAATTTGAGAATGAACCTTGATTAAAAAGTAACTGTGTGGGAGAGAGATGAGAATTTTTCAGTGACTTCATTACAATTAGCTGTTGAGGATCTCATTATTATAGTTTGCGAAGAGTTGCTTAATTTTAATTCCAAATAATTGTAAAAAATACGCTTAATTCCTTTTTTCAAATAAGTTCCTCGAAATAACATGAAAATTTCCCTTGCAAAAGACATGATGTATATAGTAAAAACAAGTAATATAATTTTTTATTTTTAAAGTCAATTCCTACTCCGTTAGAAAAACTTACTGGCGCCATCTATTGCAGATGAATCTATCTTCGTCAGAAATAAAGCAGAATAAATTTAAAATTAAAAAATAAAACTTAATTAAATAATGTTTGTAAAAACTGCATTAACAAAAAGTGTCATCTAATACATATTTTAAAAAAATATATTCAAAATCCAGTGAATGAATAAAAAGTATTTTATTAACGATTGAAAATTTGAACGAGATATATATATATACAGGAAAGGGTGAACTAATAGTAGAAATTGAAAAAGGATCATATGCATTTTACGTCATAGAAAAATGTTATAAGGTGGAATTTTATACAATGTCAAAAAATAAACAAAAAAAAACAAAAAAAAATCAAAAACTGCAATATTTTTCATGTAAATGTTTTTACATTTTTACATAATTTTTAAGATGCATACATTTAACAGCAGGGTTTGTATATTTAACACTAATATTGTATTGACTCAAATATTAATAAATATCTTAAGAAATTACAAACTCTTACAGATGTCTCAAGGAAGAATAAAATCCTAAAAAGTGTGCTAAACTAGCATTAATTAATAATTCGTCGCTACTTATTGATAATATACGCATTTTTCTCTAGCGACATCAATCGCAATCTCTATCCTCTCTAAAAAACCCTATCACATCGGTTAAGTTTAAATCCGATGGGAATTTTGTTAAGTTGATGTTTTGAATAGATGAAAATGTTTCCGAAATATTTTGTGTTATTAATGTTTGTTATAATAATTTTTGATTTTATATTTTTAGTTTTGAAAGTTTTTTTATAAATAAAATTCTTGGTCTAAAAATAAGCTTTCTATCTTGTTGGAATAAAACAGTCACATGTAAAAAAGGAAAAGGGCTTTTTCTTAGACCATTTTATTTTAAAATCATATCAGAGATTTGAATCACTAATAAAGTTCCTGTACCTAATGATAATTACGTAACTAAAGTGGAAAAAAATTAGACGTGCTCAATGGTTCGAAAAATTAACCCACATTAAAAAATTAACGATAACTTAAGCTATTAATTAATGAAACTTATTTTTGATTGAAAATAATTAAAAAGAAATTGTTACATTTTAAAAAATTTATTACATTTTCAAAAATATACTAAACTACCAATCATTTTTGGATATCGATATTTGTCGTTATTATCGACTAATACCGATATTTTACCGAATTTTTAGATACGGGTTTTTGTCCTTTTGAATTATTGGTATTAATGTTATTGTTTTTATAGCACTTTACCTGCATTTAATGTTTATGAATTTACTTGAACAATATTTTAAGATATCCGAACAAATCGTTCTTCAGAAAAGGAACAGAAAGCTTGAAAATAAATAAAAGGTTCAAGTTAGTGTTCAAATTGAAGATATATTTTCGCTAGAGGGTTAATTTCTTCCGATATATGTAAAACACAAATTTTATAAAAAAAATTATACAATACGGTTTTCATGATCTTAAGATTTATTTTGTAAATTATTTGAGAAAGAAGCTGGAATTGGTAAAAAACTAATATCAAAATGAGAAAAATTTGTGAAAATTTATAAAAAATGAAAATAGCGTGGTTCACTCTAAACAAATTTTTGTGAACGAAATTTCAATTCTTCAATATTTATAAGTTACATTACGATTCATTTTTGCATTACCTAAAAATGATGGCAGATTTTTAATTTTTTTATAAAAATTAGAACAGTTTATCTTAAGTAAATATACAAAATCATTTTAAAATCACTTTTTATGTTTATATAAATGTCTGTAGATATTTTATTGTAATAGCGCAGTGGTTTTTAAAAGAGTAGGTCTAAATAATTCTAGTTGAATAAAATATACACAAACAACTTCAGTTAATTATATTCATGACTTTTTCAGCAATCCTTTTATCATCGTTTAAAATTTTTCCTAAAAAAAAAGATATTTTGTGTAAAAAGCACATTTTAAGTCCATAACTGCATTCTGAAAATGGCATCTTCTCTTTCTAAACCAATCGTAATTTTTGTACTACCACATTTACTCTAATCTAAGCTACCATCGATTCTAAGCCGCACCTAAAATTTTCAATAAGTCTTTGTGAAAAAGGAAAAATAGTGTAAAATAGTTTATCGATATCTAGTTTTATAAAATTTTAATAATTTACTAATAGGAAGTGACTAATTAATTATCTAATAGGAAGTAACTAATAGGAAGTGACTAATTAATTACCTTACTAGCATTATAAACTTTTAAATACATACAGGAACCCGTAATTGCTCTAAATTTTGCTGCGAATTTGTTTCCCAAGATTTTAAGCCGCACCTAATTTTCAGCAGCATTAACATTGAAAAATATGCGGCTGAGATTCGAGTAAATACAGTAATTAACGGAAAGTAAAAACTTCGTATTTAAATTTACCTAATTAGTTAGAATACAAAATTTCACTAGAAAACATTGTTTGACAGTTTTTGACTAAATTTCAGATTTTAAGTTTACCTTAAAATGCATAGACAGATGAAACAAGCTTAAATTAGCTACATCACACCTGTTTATAAAGAGCTCAAGAAAACTCTTCTAACTGGCGTGAACTTGGAAGAAAATACATCTTTTTTTCCAAAGGATCGAAGAGGTGCTGATAAATAGATTCTTTTATGAATCGCCAGACCCTAATGCATCATCGGAAGACGTCATCGATAAAACGAGAAAACCTCGACTGAAGTTTGGTGTTGATAGCACCACAAAAGGGATCAATGGTTTCGTGAAGTGAGCTTTCTTTTGAAACCCTTAGGGGACTTCATAATTAGCTTTAAAATGGAGTTATACCATTTTTTTTTAGTCCAAAGTCAAGTTTCACCTGTTAGAAGATGCCTAGGGTTTTAATCGATTTTCCTCCCCCTCCCCCCTTTTTCGTTCAAAGCCTCAACAATCAAGTGCATTTAATAAAAAAAATGTGTGCGTGTATCAGTACAAACACGCAGTAGAAGTTAAATTATTTGGCTTATATGTATTGAATTGTATAATTAAATTATCAAAGGCTTGTGGTGAATTTTGAATCCTTCATGAGCAAGTCGATGACGATAAAAATCGCTGTAATTTGACAGAGTAGTATCTTCCCTTCCTTCAACATATGGTACTTGATGTTGTGGTTCCTGAACTAGTTCGGACCCTACAACGCCTGAACTCTAGCCTAAGCTCGTCTTATGTTTTTCTACATGTCACTTTAATATCTTGACAAGGAAATACTACGAATGCATGCGAACTATTTAAATTGTCATCATTGATAAATATATACTCACTCACTAATATAGTGAGTATATACTCATTCATTCATTTATTTTGGTATACTACTAGACCCAGGCAAACACTTATACATATTTACACATACACAAATACATCCCTACCTTACGTTCATCGGGTAATGCATAACGAAAATTTTTCCTACAGTGCCAAAAGAAGTTAACTTCAATAAATTAACAGACCCTAGTTTTCTAGAAAATTTGTAATTCTAGTTTAGTCAATCTTATAGATTAAATGTGTTAGCTATATCATTGTTGTTCGTTTAATGTCTGTAGGTAAAAAAGAAACCTTCATGCCTTACTCATTTAAAGGCCCACTATGTCATCACTGTGAGTTTGTCAAAAATGTATTCATTTTATTTCATTGCAGCATTTTAGTTCGTAATGAATGCAAAATACTATAATCCTATATCCCGACTTATAACACACACTTTTAACGAAAAATATAAGATTGAAAGTTACAGGGGGGGACGGGTAATACCACATGTATCTTAATAAAAATGATAGTTTTAAAAATAAAGTAAAGAGGACCATTCAAAACCCAGATTTTAATATTACTTAAGAGTACTATTTATTTAAAATAAATGTAATGGCTTTTTAACTTCCATTATTGGATAACGTTAAAAAAAATCTCCATATTTGTCTTTCGTTATATCATCATGCGCATCATCGAATTCTGTTTCATCTTTTCACTATCACTGTTCTTCGGATCCATAAATAAATATAATCCTTTTCCCTGTCATTTAGATTGTTAGATATGCAATATTTCATTTTTCACATTTTGTGTTTATGTCGGATTTAGTTTCGTTTCAAGCTTTAATTATCGACTCACACACTATTTCTAGACTACAAATGCTAAGACTCAAACTTTAAATATTTGCGACACAATTTTCAATCATAATTTTCATCGCGTCCCTTTCCATAGAATAATAATATATTGAATGAGATATATTGAATGATCTAAAGCTACAATACGATTTTTAATTATAAACTGTACAAATTATCAAGATTAGTACCACATTTTGTGTATAGTTTTGTATATGACAAGCCCATGGAAGTCCCTAGTAATTGTAAAGTTTGTTATTAACTTAGTATTGATAAATTAATTTCTAAATACATTGTATAGTAATAACACATTTATAAGTATATTATATCAGAGCAAACGTGCATTTTAATTTTGTCAGAATGTTTTGTTTTTTTTTTGCTTCCTTTCAGAAAAATTCATAATTTTTTTAAAATACATTTTACTTACGAATTTTCGATATGCTCCCTCTCCCCAAGTAGGGTAATCATGCCCTTCTACAGGACATGCCCCACAGTTTTAGAAACGCTGTGCTAAGAGCGTTACACATGTACATTTCAGGTTTCATCGTAAAAATTGGCATGCGTTTTACGGGGATTACATCTAAAACTTAAAAATGCAGCTTGAAAGTATAAGTATACATTATACGTTGCAATATATTTTAATTCTATAATTGTTAATTAAAATAAACAAAGTAATAATAAGTGCTAAGAATTAAGCACAAATGTTTGTTAGAATAATTAAAACCATTTCCATTTAAAAAACGATACTTTATATGTATAACTGTAACTGTTTGTCACTTCCGATTAATAAAACACTTTATTTTAAAAGGGGACCTTTCTTTTTAATATTTTAATGTAAAAGGGGTTTTTTTGTAAAATTAGCATTCTTTTTGAAATATGAAACGTCAGAAAATTTTCTAAAATTTTTTTTTATTGTCCGTACAGCAAGAGCAAAAAACAATTTTTTTAATTCTTGTTTTAGACTGAAAAATAAATAAAAATTACAATAAATATCCAATTTGTACCTAAATACGAAAAAAGAAATTAGTTGTTTTAAAGAAATAAAACATTTTGGAAAATAATGTTTGTTATTACTTAAAAAAATCTTGATTGATAATTATCAATTTCGATTAATGATCAATAATCTCGAGAAATTCCTTCGTGAAGTATATTTAGATTTCTTTTTCTATAGAATAATTATTTTATTAAAACTATTTTCGGTTAATGTTGAAGAATAGGACCCAAATTTGGAACATTTTTTCAGATATAAAAGAAATGAAAAATTAATATGATATTCTGGCTTCACTATCCTTTAGAAAGCAGTATTTTTTTATCATAATTCCCTTTTCTAACAGAGTTGATTCATTTTTTCTGGTATAAAATATGTTTCGCGTTTTTTCTCCTGTACCGTAATGTTAAATGGATTATGCCTTCCCGTATTAAAATGGAAAAGAAAGTATTCATGGAATATTTTGAAATTTTTAAAAAAAACTATATTGTTAACAGAGATATGAGCTATAATTCTACAAATTTCCATGGAAATTGAGGTATTTTTCTGTCTTAAAATGCGCTTCGTGTTTAGTTCAATCTCTCGTACTTTTAACGAAAACAGCCTTAAACTTTAACCGAAAATAACTGAGTGAATGTTTATCAATATCGTACTTTGAAGCAACACGAGAGCCATTGTTGGCAGAATTTTGTATCATGTTCAAGGGGACGATGCTTGAAGAGGCACTCCTTTTTCCATACTTCCATACCACGCCAGCATGAGAACTTTGATAATCGAAAGATTTAAATTCAATGGTCCATCAACATGGTGGGTTCGATTCCCTTGAAAAAATAGACCGAATTTGACTTTGTTTTTTCAATTCCTACTATTTTTTTAGATCTTTCACTCTCCCTCTCTCTGTATATATATATATATTGTTCAAATATTTAATCGTTAATGAAATACTTTCTATCCATCCATTCAAGTTCAAATACATTTTTCTAAACTTTGTGATATGGTCGATCTTTGTCGACCATATCTTTGTGGGTCAGAGGGAATTAGAGGTGTGGGATTCTCAAAATGAAGAGACATTTTTGAATTCTTAATATGACTTTATTAAGAGTTTAACTTAAATTTCTTATATATTGAACAAACTTATATTAAGTGAGAATAAACCAAAACACGTAGTCGTAGCTAAAACAGATCGCGCAATTGGATCACTTATCTAAATAATTATATTATCCGCCTACTCTCAATTCTAATAATATTACGATTTCTTATATCAAATATTCTGTCCTACCTTGAATTCCACGCAACGGTTCAAACACCTTCAGATTGGCTGTTGGGCTCTCGTGCAATAGTATGCAACTTGTAGTAATGGCTAGATATCCGTGATTCCTTGGTAGGCCGTCAAATTACACTTCTACTTTTTCCTAACAGAACTTTCTCTAAATTGCCATCCCGCTTACTAAAACTTCTGTCCTTTTAAAGGCTATCTTATTTGCATCTATGCTTTCATTTCACTTCTTGGATTTGGGTTGGAAAAGATTTGCCATTAATCTTGGCCGTCAAGGAACCCAGAGGTTATGTTACAGAAAGGACGCGTGAGCCGTCACAACTTTTAATGGATAACACTTGAAGTTAATTCTGTTTTTTCAAATTTTTTTTATTCATTAATTAAATTAAAAAATGAATAAAGAGCACCAAACAAATATAATAGTCCAACACCATATATAGAAAGAAAAATCGTTCGTTGTGTTCCTGTAGCTCAGTGGATAGTGCGTTGGACTTCTCATTCAAACGTCGTGGTTTCGAGTTCCACCTGAGGTGGCCTAATTTCTGAGAATGGGATTTCTTTTTTGCTATATACTATTTTATTAGAATAATTAAATTTAATTAATGAATAAATAGTAACAAACCAAAAAAAATAGTCCACCACCCTATATAGAAAGGAAAATGGAAAATTGCAAGGAAAATCGTTTTTTATTTTGTCACTTAATATTGTGATTCTGTCATATGTATATACATATTTATATTAATTGTAACTATTTAATAAAAAGTAAATAAAATAAATTTTTTCTTTGTTGACCTAAGTAGGAATTGCCTTAATTTTTTTTATATATTACTTGTTTTTATATTACTTCCTTCTTTACATGAATTTGCAATTCTATTTGTACAGAAAAACATCTTCGGTGCTATTCCCCAACTTTCGAGGGACAGTTAGGCTACACAAATTACGATTGGAACTCATCCGGATGATAATCGAAAAAATGTATTCAAAAGTGAGACGCAGCGGAAAAACTTTTCAAATGTAATAAAGTTTGAATAATGAATTGAGTGTGCAATCGTTCAGTGGAGCAATTTTCTTGTTTTGTGTAACTTTTTGTTAAATATTTCAGTATTAAAATGATGAATATGGATGTACTACGAACATTTCACTTCAAAATGGATTCAGAAAAAGAACGAAATTAAAGATTTTGACCCAAAATAATTTTAACATTCGAAATATTTCCCTTATGTCAAAGTGTGAAGAATTAAATTGATTGAAAACATTCGAATGCTTTTATTTTGAACCGTTTTTTATTAAGGAATCTGTATGAGCTTCTCAAATAATTTATTGTTATCTTGTTATCTAGTATGAAGTGAAAATATAAATTTAATCGTAACTGCTCAGAAATTATGAGACGGCTTCTTTTTTTAAAATTTTTTTTTGATACAAAAGCTGTGTTGTACAAAAATTATCAGACATTTCTATATAAAATGCTGCTAGTGACTTGAAAATAAATACAAACAAGTAATGTTAAAAAAAATAATAATTAAATTCCTACTTAGGTCAACAAAAAAAAATTTATTTTGGTTACTTTTTATTAAATAGCTACAATTAATATAAACATGTATACGCATATGACAGAACAATAGCGCACACGGGAATTTTTTTCAGGGGGGGGGGGGGCCCGGAGTTGAAAGTTCACCATTCTTGTATCATGTTATTTTTGATTTTGTCGATTTTCAGGAACAAAGCACAGTAAAAAACTAATTATTGACTAAATAATTAGCATTAATTAATAAAAATAATCATTAATAACAAATATTTAATTAAATTTTATGTATTATATAAGAATTATAACCAACCTGAAAAAAATCAAAGGCTTTGGGGGGGCCGGACCCCCAGGACCCTCCCCTTGTGTGCGCCACTGTGACAGAATCACAACATTAAGCGACAAAATAGAAAATGATTTTCCCTACAATTTTCCATTTTTCTCTCTATATATAGTTTTGAACTATTTTTTTTCTTTGTTGCTATTTTTTCATTCGTTAAATTTAAGTATTATAATAAAATATTATAGTAAATAAATTAAGTGTAAATGAGATTTTTTTTAAAAACAAGCTTTTATTTAAATGCTCTGAAAAGAATAACATAAACTTTTCTTTTAAAACTTTTTTTGCTATCAACTTATAACTTCATTGTACAATTTATAATATAAAAGCTTGTCGTGAGATTTACCTGTGTAGATAAACAAGTTAATTAAATGACTTGATCTGATTGATTTTAATTTTTAAAATTTTCAAACTAAGTAAATACGTGTACTAAAATCTCACGACATGCTTTTATATCATAAATTGTGTAATGAAGTTATAAGTTGATAGCAAAAAAAGTTTTTAAAAAAAAGTTTATTTAATTCTTTTGAGAGCATTTAAATAAAAGCTTGTTTGTTTAAAAAAGGTTTTTTGCACTTAAATTATTTTTTACTTTTTAGTTATAGCTGGACAGGTTTCTCAGTCTGCTCATTTCATTCAACGCATCATTATTGCAAGGTCGTTTGCCGGTTAATTTTGAACAGGCTAGCTCAGGTGTACTCAGTTTTCTTTCCCGCCAGGCCACGTTCATGGGATAGATATTGCACTCGAGCCGCAACAAGAGGATAATGGGGGGGATACACGCTGTAAAACCAAAACAACATTGGACAAAGCAAAATTATTCAAAATATTAAAACTCCTTTTTTTTTCTTTTTTTTTTATATAATACTATATTAAAAATGAAAAACACAAAAGCAAATTTAAAATCCGTAGTTTTAAACCAATTTTAAATGTCTTATTAAAAATTTGAGTATTTTTTGAAAAATCGTAAAAAAAATAGTTTTCGGCATTTTATTTTTTAAATGACTGATTCTAAAAGTGAAAAGCCTGAATTTTCTTAGTGCAAATATGGATTCATTAACACGAAAAAAAATTCATACGGAACGATTTAGAAATCATTTTCATGAAAACGCATCAATTTTGACTCATTTTAGAAAAAATCGTAAATATCATTAGTTTTTTTTAAAAAAAATTATACGGTATCGTGGCGAAATAAATGATATTTCCGATTATGTAATTATTTTTTGTCTCAAATTAATAGAATAAGATGGTTTTTTAAAAAAGGTCGAAAAATCGGAACTTCTTTAAGGTATCCGCCTACGTTCGGAACCGTGATTTTGCAAAAGCGTGTAAATGGATAATATTTATGATATTTAGTGACACTTATATTAGAATACATGTATAAAATTGTTTTAAGGACATTATGACAAAAAAATTATTTAAATACAATATTTTGGCAAAAAATTAACTTAGAATAACCTTTGTTTCAAATGTTCTCCTTTTGTAAAAAATGCTTCTATTGTGTTAATATTTTGCCTGTATTCAGCTCAGACCTCTGTACAGGGGCTCTACTAGAATTTTTGAAATGCATAACTCGGAAGTCAGTTTATCCATGTTTTACGAAAACAGAAGGAAGAAATTTTAAGAAAATAAGCCGATAATTATTTCAAATGGTTGTAACTCTGAAAATAATTTGAATTTTTCAAAATTCATAGTTGAGCCTCTGTACAGAGGTTTGAGATATATACAGACAAAATATTAATACAGTAGAAGCATTTTTTACAAACGGGGAACATTTGGAAAAAAGGTTATTCTAAGTTCATTTTTTGCCAAAATATTGTATTTAATTATTTTTTTGTCATAATGTCCTTAAAACAATTTTATACATGCATTCTAATCTAAGTGACACTAAATATCATGAAAATTATGCATGTATGCTTTTTTTTAAATCATGGCTCCGCACGTAGTCGGATACCTTTAAGCTTAATCCGATAAGCTGCTTGGCAGAGTTAAAAGCTAACAGGGGTTAAAGGTTTTTAATTAATATCTTTTTAACTAGTTGCAATATCGGAATATAAATGGTCAAAACATGCATTG
This sequence comes from Trichonephila inaurata madagascariensis, assembly GCA_019973955.1. NCBI lineage: Eukaryota > Metazoa > Arthropoda > Arachnida > Araneae > Nephilidae > Trichonephila > Trichonephila inaurata. The sequence goes on along the minus strand of BMAV01026464.1, from coordinate 78,597 downwards.
ACATCCAAACTAAAAGTGTATACAAAAAATTTCAGCTCAATCGGTTGAAGACATCAGCTTCAAGATTGAGTTGCAAGATACCACCCGAACAAATTACTTTAATTAATATCTTTTTAACTAATTGCGATATAGGAATATAAATGGTCAAAACTGACATTGTCATCCAAACTAAACTTGTATACAAAACTTCAGCTCAATCAGTTGAAGACATCAGCTTCAAAATTGAGTTGCAAGATTCCACCAGAACATTTTACATTGCAAGTTAAATAAAAGCTTAAAAGAAATCACAACCTCAGAATTTAGACCATCCCAGGTGGGATTTGAACCCACGACTTTTGGATTAGAAGTCCAACGTGCTATCAATTGCGCTACAGTGATACAAAAAAAACGATTTTCCTTTCTATATATGCAGTTGGACTATTATTTTTGTTCGTAATTTTTTATTATTTTTTAATTTAATTAATGTATTAAAATTTGAAAAAACTGTAGTAACATCAAGTGTCATCCACTACAAGTTTCACTAAGTGGAACTAGTACTTTGCTTTGATGTTTGATATGAGAAAACTCACCTTGTAAAGAAACCATAATGCATTCTAATAAACATTTATATTTAAATAAAAGAGTATATTATATAAGAGAAACGATCGGAAAAGAGATATAGAGAAAGATAGAAGAGAAGAATTCAAGAATTAGAAGGCATCTCTGAATCAAATCCTATTATTAGGAATCTACTGAGTAAAGGTCACAACATGAGTATTATTATCCTTTTTTGTTAAGATCGGGGGGTTAGTTTAAATTTCTACACATATTTAATTTATTTTGATATTCACAATTCAGAGATTGAGTAAACTGGGTATATATCTATATAAAAACAGTCTAAATATCTCTTACACTAAGTCTCTTGTTAATAACAAAGCGGGTCCGTCATAGAATTACAAATTAGAAGGATAAAGTTATATTCCTACCATGTAAGCGCGAAACAAATTTATCTTCTATCAAGTATGCAACGAAGATTAACTCTATTCGTAAGCCAGGTAATGAAGGGCATTTAAAATGTTTTACTATGAAAATGAAACTGATATTTCAAAAGTCAATTTCATTAAGAAGCAATGAGAAGATGTAAATTATTCTGGAAGAAAAGAATACCTTGAATTTTGAAATGATACATATTTTGAATGTTGCATTAAAAAGAACGCCACGTAGGCTTCATCCGAATAATATTCCCTGCATACAAAAGAGACAAATAACTATAGAGAAGTCATTGAAAAATAACTATGTATAAGAGTCTTTAAAAATGTAGAAGAGACCTCTTTACATAAACGGGAACCTAATGGTCTTGGTCTAGAACTCGTGTTTGTCTGTAGTGAGTTTTACCCCAATGCCACTTGATATCCACCGTGTAGAGGGGCTGTGCACGTTAAATCGGTCAAGCCTAAAAGTCTACCCACTGGAGTGGTGTGGAAGTTAGAAGAAAAAATGCCGGCTCAGGAGTGGTCCTTATCACATGACTGTCATGGAAAATTACGAGCTTCGTCACCAGTAGCCTTCTGATTGCTTTAGAGTACGATAATCATATACCAGGGGTGGCGAACCTTTATGGATCAACGTGCCATTTTTATCTAAATAAGGGTTTAATGAAGTAATGAAGTATAGACGTGCCTTCAAATAATTTTGACTAGTGATTATTGAGAACTAATAAAACTAAACATACTAACAACACAAAACTCCATTCACTACGAAAAAATACCTTTTGTACTGTATAGTTAAAAAATGTTTTAATTATACATGTAACTCAAATTAAAGTAAAATTAGTGTGATTTCTGTTTTGTTGATTGGATGACAAATAACTTATATTAGGATTGTAAGATGTTATACTTTTTGTAGAATACATGCTGAATTTGAGTCATCTGCCAAACGTTTTTAGTAATTAGTTATTTTTGCTGTGGTTCACTTTTTTGACAAGAGGGCTTACAATTTATTTCATAACAGCGTTTTAAAAGACAATGTTCTGCATACCACTATTCCAGAACATAAAAAACACACCGCTTTGTCGCCTTGACTACTAATGTCATGTTTCTCTGTCCACCAAATTTGAAATTCTTTGTTACACTTATTATCTTGCACGTTTTGTTGTTTTGCTGAACTAGCTATATTAAATAACAGTTAAAAATCGTAAATATAGCACAGAAAAACTTTAAAACAAAGTTGTGTCAATGAAATTGACTATGCTATGCGTGGAATAACTTTACATCATAAGCAATTGGAGTCTACGACGTAACTAAAGACAGATAATAACAAACGAGTGGGCTCCCCGCCCCCGATCACTCTCGTTTGTTCGTAACACTTCATAGTGAACTTTGTAATTTTGAAATAAAATGCAAACCATCTTGATCACTGGTGTGCCAAAAATATTGCTTCGCGTGCCATCAATAGCACGCGTGCCACTGGTTCGCACGCCCTGTCATATATACACTCACTCACCTGTTACTACACCTACTGTATAATATAAATATGTTATCAAAAAATGCGTTTTATGATGATGAATTTTTAGGTGTGTTATTCTTTCGATTTAAAATTTTTTTTAATTGTGATTGACAATGATTGGAGATATTTCAAGAACAAATTATAATTTTTGTATCTCGTATAAAATATTCTATCCCCTAAATTTCTTATGATGCAAAATTGTTGACAAAAATGTTCAAAAAAGGTTTTGAAAAGTACAACAATTCAACAAATACTTACATTAAATAAAACAGCCTGTGCTAATTTGAATCATGCTGAATTTCCGAGAAAAAAAAGACATTTTAAGGCTAATTCTACAACAGCTTAAATTTAAGTTTGCGTAGAAATATATTAACAATTGTTTTCAATGTATCTATATAAGCACCAAGAAAGTATTCATTGATTCTTTTTAAGTATTTTATATTTTTAACTGAGTTTTTTTATAGTTTAAGTAAAAAATGAACTAATAAAAATATACTAGTAAATATGAACAAATATACTATGAAAAACTTATTGTTCGTTTGTAAGAAAAAACCATAACTGAGACATTATAGACTCATCTAGTTTTAGACCATGAATTTCATTTGTTTTTAGAGTTAGCTTTATCTATATAAAAGAACTATGCATCACCCAGCCACTTCGCTGGGTTTATCAACATATTGTATGTGAATCTAATCCTTTTTAAGTTATTTTTATCGAAGTTGTCTGATCACTAAGCATTAAATGTATTGAAAAATATTCCTAAAGATTTCACCTCTTGATTTAAGGTATCCGACTATGTTCGGAACTGTGATTTTTAAAAAGCGCATAAATGGATAATTTTTATGATATTTAGTGTCAGATTAAAATACATGTATAAAATTGTTTTAAGGATATTATGACAAAAAGAATTATATTTAAATACAATATTTCGGCAAAAAAATAACTTAGAATAACCTTTTTTCAAAATGTTCTCATTTTGTGAAAAATGCTTCTATTATAACAATATTTTGCCTGTATATAGCTCAAACCTCTCTGCAGAGACTCGACTATAATTGTGGAAAAATTCATATTATTTTCAGAGTCACAACCATTTAAAATAATTATCGGCATTTTTTTCTTAAAATTTCTCCCCTCTGTTGTCGTAAAACATGGATAAACCCACTTCTAAGTTATATATTTCAAACATTCTAGTTGAGCCTCTGTACAGAGGTCTGAGCTATATACAGGCAAAATATTATTATAATAGCAGCCTTTTTCGCAAAAGGAGAATGTTTTGAAAACGGGTCATTCTATGTTCATTTTTTGTCAAAATAATGTACTTAAATAATATTTTATTGTAATACTATTCTTAAAACAATTTTATGTACATTTTCTAATCTAAGTGACACTAAATATCATAAATATTATCCATTTATACGCTTTTGAAAAATCATGGTTCCGAACGTAGTCGGATACCTTAAAAAGGACAGGACTTGAAATTCTAATATGGAAGTGTATTGATCTTTATACCTTCTGTAAACCACCCTTCCCTCCTCTTCTAAGTCCATTTCTACAAACCCCGTTTTTAGCGGATCTTTAATCAACAAAAGAAGCCTACTTGCTAAAATTTAAATATATAAATCTAATAACCCAAAAATGGGATTTTTTTATCTATAATTCACTCGTAAGATAGACAGCCAAGAAGGAAATCATTGAAAAACTTGTCTTAGCAGATCTCTACTCAGGAAGAGATACATGTTTTCCAAATTACAAGTCGATAAGTCTAATCGTTCAAAACCGGAAATTTTTTTTTGTGTGTTTCACACCTCTGCAACCTCCCTTAGAAGTAAATTTTCTAAAAATCCATTCTTAACGGATAGAAAGAAGATGTTTGCCAAATTTCAAGTTTGTACAGCTTATGATTCAAAAACGGGAATTTTTGTTTTTAACACCCCTGCAACGCCTTTCCTTGAGAACTGATTTCCCCTAAACTAATTTTTGGTGGATCTCAAATCAAGGAAAGAAACACATTCCTCTCGAATTTAAAGTCTGTAGGGCTAAAAAGGATGAAACGGAAATTTTTGAATAGAGCACCATCGCAAACCCCTTGGTAATCAATTTTCGGTAAAATTATTCCAAGCATGTCTCTACTCAACACAAACATCATGTTTACCGAATTTCAATTTTGTAAGTCTAATAGTTTAAGGTATCCGACTACGTTCGGAACCGTGATTTTGCAAAAGTGCATAAATGGATAATATTTATGATATTTAGTGTAACTTAGATTAGAAAATGTATACAAAACTGTTTTAAGAATAGTATTACAATAAAGAATTATTTAAGTATAATATTTCGACTAAAAATTAACTTATAATAAAACTTTTTCAAAATGTTCTCCTTTTGTGAAAAATGCTTCTATTATAATAATATTTTGCCTGCATATAGCTCAGACCTCTGTACAGAGGCTCAACTAGAATTTTTGAAATATATAACTTAGAAGTGGGTTTATCCGTATTTTACGATAAAAGGAGAAATTTTAAGAAAAAACGGCGATAGTTATTTCAAATTATTGTAACTCTGAAAATAATGTGAATTTTTCAAAAATCATAGTTGAGCCTCTGTACAGAAGTCTGTGCTATATACAGGCAAAATATTATTATAATAGAAGTATTTTTCACGAAAGGAGAACATTTTTAAAAAAGGTTATTCTTTTAGCCGAAATATTGTATTTAAATAACTTTTTTATCAAAATGTCCTTAAAACAATTTTATACATGTATTCTAATCTAAGTGACACTAAATATCATGAAAATTATTCATTTATGTGCCTTTTTAAAGTCACGGTTCTGAACGTAGTCGGATACCTTAAAAGCGAAGTTTTTTTTCTCTAATGCTCCCGTCAACTCTCCTTTGGGAATCGACTTTCATGAAAATCCGTTCTTATCAGATATCTACTGAACAAAATAAAAATATTCGCCGAATTTCAAATCTCCAGACCTTATAATTCAAAACGCAAATTCTTTATTATAACACCTTGTAACTCTGTGTGAGGGTCTTTTTTCACCAAACCCGGTCTTAGATATTCTCTACTCAACAACGACAAAAAAAAATCAAACTATGCCAGTCAAATTTTATATTTGTAGGTCTAATAGTTCCGGGAATCTTAAGATGAGTTAGTAAGTCGCTATTCTCCTTTATATATGTAGAAAAGAATTAACATAGTGCAAAGGGAATATAAATTAAACTAAAATATGTCAAAGATTAAATCTACGCGAACGCGCGCGTAAGATTTTGCTTGTTATCTGACACACGCTCTCTGAAATCTAAGCCACCTTTTCAAAGGAACCTAATTAGAAAAAGAAGAAATTATCTTTCCTATACATAAACGTTGGTCTTTAGAGCTCTTTAAAGATATCATTTCTGTAAAATCTTTTCATTATAAAAAAAAACTGGCTTAAAACTTATAAATAAATAATCAACGATATAGCTAACGACAGTAATATCGTTTTGTTCTCCGTTCTGTCGGCTCGCTATTGAAGCACAGTAATTCGTTTGTGGACTCGGTGTGTAATTACGGAACAAAGAAGATTTCCTTAATTCTCTCTGAAGCTAGTCATTAGGGGAACCTTAATTAGGAAAGTCAGAACAAGAAAAAAGGAAACGTTTCTGTTTTTGATACTTAATGTAGACTTGTGCTTAATGGATATAACGTTTGAAAAAAAAACATAGAATATTCTTGTACCAGTTCAAATAATGAAATAATGTTCACTTTCTAAAAAGATTTAAAATCAAGATTGTTTTTAAATAAAATATTAGAACGTACTTCGTTTCTTCAATTCTGCTTTGAAACTTGTTTTTTTTTTAAATAATAATCATTTGATGTTTGTGTGTGCCCCCTTCCTCCTTCATGATGTTGCAATTTTAAGAACCAACAGTGCATTAGCATTAACGTAAAAACTAACTAAAACTGATTTAAAAAAATAAAATTGTCACTTAAAATTACCAAAAATTAAATAATCTTCATTTTGACCGAAATCAAGGTTAAGAAACAAAGCTTATGCTTAAGAATCAAGCTTAACGTTTTAAAAAAACAAAAGCAGTACTTAAAAAATAATCTATGTTGCCAAAACTATGATTTAAAATTTGAAGAAATGTTTCTTAATATTTATTCACAAAAGAATTGTAATTTATTCTAAAAATAACAAACAAATGTACAAAGACAACGACCAATAAATATAAATATAATGGTAGTGAAACAGTAGCGTAACGGAGAGTGTTAGGGCCCCCTGAAAAGACAGGTTTTGCTTTTAACATTTTATAAATTAGTTAAATACGTACTTGGCAACAGTCAAGCTTTTGGCACGCTGGAATCCCGCAGGGAGAGGGAGTTACGCTACTGTAGTGAAAATATGTGTAGAAATCTTCAAAAAATTGCATGAAGAATAAATTGGCGTGATCAAATTTAGACACGAAGCCATATCACCAAATGTTTGAAAAATTGTCTCAAAACTTAATTTTAGAAAATCTAAAACGAACTTTAAATTGCATTTTCATAAAAAAAAAAAATTTGAATCAACCTAACTCACACCCAACTGATTTTTTGGTTTATAAATTATAGTTTATACGATTAGTATTTTGTTTTATCGGAAACAGACAAAATAATTCAATGAAAAAAAAATTTTATGAATTAACAAATCAGATTTATTTACGCAGAGCATTTCATCTAATTTCAAAAGAAAATTGGCCTTTACACGGGAACTTTAAAAACTATTTTGCTTTACAAGTATAAATGAATTACTTTTTCCCGAGGGAATTTTTTTTTATTTCTAATTTTGTTCCGAATGCAAAATTATTGTTTTATTTCAAATTCGTTGTTTCTAGAACAGAAGATTTATATATCTCAAACATGTATTCTTACTTATTCTATTTACCTTTCTGTTTCTTTTTTTTTAATTCTCATTACATTTAAAGCTCTGTGTGTCATGCTTTTTTTTTCTTCTTTAAAACCATATGTTAAACACTAGAACAGGAGTCTCAAACTCGCGAGCCACAACGAACATTTTTGCGACCCGGTCAGTATATCAGCACACAATAATATTTAATAAAATATCAAAATTTTTCTCCCGAAATAAGAAATACAGTTGCATAGAAGCAATGACAAGTGTCAGTACGAAAAAGTGAAATTTTTCTTGTTCTTTTATTTATATTTATTATAATCTATTATTCGAAATAAACTTACATTTCTATGAATAATGATTTTTTTTGCTGCCCACTTAAAGTTAAACCTTGTTTGTTTGGCTCAAGTTAGCAAGTTTGACAACCTTGTATTGGTTTTGCTCTTTAAGCGGACGTGGTACGATTTACTCAAAAATTTTTAATTTAAGTATTTTCCAATTTTTATTTATTTTTTTTTTTTGCCTCCTATGTGTGTATACTATATAAAACAGATTTTGTGTCCAAAAATTTCAAAAAAAGCTAGCCATTTAATTTTTTAAGGAAAAAACTTAAAATTTGTGAAGTTATTTTAAAATGCTACTCCTCCTACAAAGGTTAACTTACATTTATGAAATTTGATGTACATGTACGTCAAACTATGTATAACAAAAGTTGGTATGGGTTTTACGATAACATGATTGGTATTCGTACAATACTTCTTTTTATGAATGATTGAAAATTCCTTAAAAAATGTATCAATTCTGAATTCAAATATTTTTAAAAAAATAAGTATTGCGTTGATTCAAAAACGCATACCAACTTTTGTCACATGTATTTTTAGCAATAGGTAAGAAAATTCAAAACATTAGGCACAATAGAAAAATAGCCTAATCATTTTAAATGAAGACAATCTAGTTATTTTATCTTTCTCAGATAAGTAAGTTTAAAGTTTTGATTTGCCATGGGATGTGAATAAAAACGTAAAAGCTATAATAATTCTGCTTTTTTTAAGTTTAGAGCTTTCAAATTTTGTGAGGTTATAGAAAAGTATATAAAGAATAATTCAGGCTGTAAAAATTATATTTGATTTTTTGACCGATTTTTGTCATTTGAAACGTACTGTGTCCTCTTAATTTAATATGTTTATAGATTTATAGATTTATACGGGACTAGTTCTGAAATTTTACTAATTTTCTTACAATTTTATTAACAAGCTTAGAATTTTATTGAAATTTTTCTAATTAAAAAAATTTTAATCATATTTTTCTTCTTATTTAATTCATTTTATTTATTTTCCTTTTAGCTTCATTCTCTGAGAAAAGTTAAAATCGTCTGCAAATAAACACTATATTGTCTTTTTTTTTAAGTTTGCTGTTTAATTTTTTTAAAAAATACACATTTATTTGTTTTATTGTTATTTTTAAATTCTTTTTCTAAAAAGTTTCAATTGAATTGTATTATACTTCAGAAACATTGTTATGTTTCCAATGTATCCAAGTTGTTAGTAATGCTCCGCTTAACTGGTAAAGAAATGGAAAGGAATCCTCTATTTTTATGAACCTTCCGAAAAACACTTGACTTGCATGTATTTATATGCTTATAATTACAATCTTGTATATTGTAGTATTTTTTATGACAATGGGCTGTTCAAGTAGTCTGTCCTCTCATTTTTTTCTCAAAAATTACGAATTCTGAAACCAGCGAAATTAGATTTAATTTCTTTTAAAGCTTCTTAACACTTCACGAATTCTTACTTCATTCACTTTTTATATACTAAAAAAAGTCTTCCGGTCCTAAGTATACCTGAAAATCCTCATGTAATCATATTATTGTTCGAAGATCTACACTGTAAAAAGTTCCAATGGAACGAAATTTTGAGTTTTATTTTATTTTTAAGATTGTCTCGAAAAGAGAAATACGTTGTGATCTTTCAGATTTCAAATGTGAAAACCACGATAAATCTTCCACAAACTGTTTCCATTCCGTTATTTTCTGATGCATGCATGTGCAAAGAATCCAGAAAGGACGAGACACTAAATGAAAAGCCCGATATTTTTCTTCGCCCCCCCCCCTCCGAATTTATGGTGAGGGGTGGCTTTCGATTCCTCTTATTTCGAATTTTCAGACTAAAATGAATGTTTCGTCTGATATTTACGATCAGGAATTTTGGAATCTCTGAAAGAGGAAGAGGGAATTGATGGTGAGAGATTTGAAAGTGAAAAGAGATGAGTGCTGTGAGAAAGAAGAAATGCGTTGCCACAATGTCTTGTTTTGTTATTGCGAAGATAGATTTTGAAGCGGAAAAATCTCCATTTATTTTAAAAGACATATTTTGTAAATATTTTGTGTTGTATTGTGTCGAAGGAGGAAAAAAAATTGAAAAATCAAATCCAGTAAAAAAAAAGGTAGAATGCAAAATAAAAACTATTTTGCGCAAATGTTTCATAATTGTTTTTCAGTAGCCATAAAAACTAAACAGCTTGTTAATAGATAAATGAAATTGTGAAAAGTAATTGAAAGAATTAAAAACATAAGCGACCAATTAAGTTTGAATTTAAGGTATCTGACTACGTTAAGAACCGTGATTTTAGAAAAGCGCATAAATGGATATTTTTCATGATATTTAGTGTCACTTAGATTAGAATACATGTAGAAAATTGTTTTAAGGACATTTTGACAAAAAGAATTATTTAAATACAATATTTCGGCAAAAAATTAATTTATAGTAACCTTTTTTCAAAATGTTCTCCTTTTGTGAAAAATGCTTCTATTATAATAATATTTTGCCTGTATATAGCTCAGATCTCTGTATGATTTTTGAAAAATTCCCATTATTTTCAGAGTTACAACCCATTGAAATAATTATCAGCGTTTTTTTCTTAAAATTTCTCCCCTCTGTTGTCGTAAAACATGGATAAACCCACTCCTAAGTTATATATTTCAAAAATTCTAGTGGAGCCTCTGTACAGAAGTCTGAGCTATATACAGGCAAAATATTATTATAATAGAAACATTTTTCACAAAAGGAGAACATTTTGAATAAAGGTTACTCTAAGTTAATTTTTTGAAGAAATATTGTACTTAAATAATTCTTTTTGTCAAAATGTCCTTAAAACAATTTTATACATGTTTCTACTCTAAGTGACACTAAATATCATGAAAATTATCCATTGATGCGCTTTTTTAAAATCATGGTTCCGTACGTAGTCGGATACCTTAATATTGATAAATATGTATATTATAAGGTGCAGAAGTGGTAGCCTAGTGGTCATGGTCAAAGACTTGAGAGTCGGTAGATCATGAGTTCGTGCATAATACCCCTGAAGACCCACCGTGTTCAGGAGCTGATCAGCATTAAATCTGTCGACCTTTAAACTTACAGTTGGCGTGGTGTGGAAATTCGGAGAGGGAATGCCGGCTCAAGTGTCATCCTCGTAACTTGAACTGGGTTTAAAATTACGAGGTCCATCGCCAATGACTCGTGTTGTTTTGTAGTATGACGGTAGTAAACACTCCCTCATTACATAATACAGATTTTGCATTTAAAAAAACAAAGTTGACTCTGGATTTTATAATTAAGAATTTTCAATTCAATTAAAAAATTATTTTGCAAAATCATACAACTTATTAAAATTGCAGATTTTTATTCTTTTTATCTTTTTTTGTTTTGTAAACTAAAACATTTTATATAAATTTAGATAAAATTTATTTTGACATCTTGTACGTTTTACTGATTTAATTGAAAATTTGAACTCCATGCACTTCCTTATTTCAAAATATTATAAATTGTTTCAAATTGCTAACTTCGGTCAAACGTTTATTTATGTTGATATACATTCTCTTTTAAAATAAAGTTTCGGATGTTTGATTATAATATTGGGTTTTCTTACACATAATTATAAGGAGCAAATGTAAAGATAAATTGCATTGTTAATTTACGCCTAGAGTAGTTTACATTACAGTATTTATTATGATGAAGAGCCCTCTCTTAAAAGAACACAAATGGTCTGTAAGAATTCCTTTAACTGCTTTAAGCGAGAGAATTAATAGCTGGGATTGTAAAAGATACAGCAATTAAAGTAATTACTAATTTTCTTATTTTCTGGACAAGTATATCTAGATAATTTAATAATCAAATTTTAAAAAATTGTCATTAACAAGAATATTTAATTATTCTGAGAAACATTCTCTTAGAACAAAGGGTGTTTTTAATTGTTGAAAAATGTTCTATCGGCCCGAAAAGGGCTCCTTTTTTTCTTCTCTTCGAAAACGTGTGCAAAATATATACATTATTTTTTTTAAAAAAACGTGAAATAATGGAGGTTAATTGATACTTCCAATATGATTGGTATTTTGAGAGTAATTAAAATAAGAAAATCAAAGTAACTAGACTAAAAGTGTATTATCTACATAAATGGTTATAAATTTAAACTTTGATGATCGATGTGTAAAGAAAAATGTACATGTACATTAAGATTTAATTACAATCTCAGTTTATAAACAGTTAACACGAATCTTTTCCGTTAACCATTTTTAGCTTGATATTTTTCTGAGGAAAAAAGAATTTTTTATTTCAAAACTACATCTCTTTTTACTCATCCTCAATTCTGAGGTTTGCAACCACTGTACTAAACAGTAATTACGAGTATAAAGTTTATTAAACAGCAAAATTACAGCACTAGCATCCAGCGCTGAATGAGAGGTTATCAGCAACACTTTACACAACTTATTACTCGTTTTCCCTCGTACTAGTCGTAGCATAGGTGTAGCAGAGCGATCAACGCTTGCAAGCTCCTGTGTCGATTTATACCAGGGTTGGCGAACCTTTATAGATCAACGTGCCATTTTCCCTAAAGAAGCGTTTAGTGAGGTATAGACGTGCCGTCAAATAATTTTGACTTGTGATTATCGGGAAAATAATAAAACTAAGTACTAACAACTTAAAACTTTATTTACTACGAAAAAATACCTTTTGCACTGTATATAGTAGAAAACATTTTAGTTATACGTGCAATTCAAATTAAAGTAACATTAGTGTGATTTCTGTTGCTGCAGAATGAATGACAAATAACTTATATTAGGATTGTAAGATGTTACTTTTAGTATAATGCATGCTGAATTGAAATCATCTGCCAAAATGGTTTCTGAGCAATATATTATTTTTGCTGAGGCTCACTATTTTGACAAGATGATTTGTGATTTGTTTCAGAATGCCGTTTTACAGACGATGTTCTACAAATCACTGTTCCAGAACATAAAACACGTACCTTTTTTGTCGCCTTAACTAAAAATGCCATATTTCTAGATTCACCAAGTATGAATTATCTGTTACACTTACTATTTTGCACTTTTTGTTCTGAGCTAGCAGTGTTGAATAACAGTTAAAAATCATAAATATAATAGAAATAAACTTTAAAATACAGTTGTGTCGACGGAATTGACTATGCTATGCGTAGACAAATTTTGCATCGTAAGCAACTGTAGTCCACGACGTAACTAAGGCAAGACAATAAGAAACGAGCGTGCTCCCAGCCGCCGTCCCGCTACCGAATACTCGCGTTTGTTCATAATACTTCAGAGTTAACTTCGTTATTTTGAAATAAAATGCAAACTATTTTGATAACTCGGGTGCCCAAAATATAGTGCCACTGGTTCACCATCCCTGATGTATACCAAGGAGGAATAAAAAACACTGATCTGCTTTTTGTTTGCGGAAGGTGTGTAACCTGTGGAAATTATTCTTCGCATGCAAGCGCCATATGGTGACAGCTGTTTACCTCGAAGCGAGATCTATGAATATATAGAGAGCTTCTAACATGAAAGAACTTTATGTGACGACGAGTTCATCGATGTCAATCATTGAGGACAATGTACATGTTGTTGAGGGTATAGTGATTGAGGGATGGCTGGCTAGTATCCGGTGCAGGTACCATACCTTCCGCAAACAAAACACAAATTACTGCCCTCCTTTCTTAATTGGTGAAGATCAGCTATGCAACTTCCATGTTGAACGGTCTGCAACACTCCAACGACTACGAGAGAAGACGACGACAAACGAAGGATCAATATTTCATAAAACTTTACCTTAATAATTATTAAAAAAATAAATACACGCACTTCAGAGCTAAATTCCATGCTCATTTTTACATAATGCACAACATGTACAAAAGATGTTATGTTTTAATTTTTTTTTTATTTCCGTAGTTTTAAAAGCCTTCGTGTGTTAAATATTGTACACGAATGAAAGCCAAAATCAAATAACAATTTATTGGTAAAATATATCAAAATCAAAGAATTGCATCTGTGCATTTGTTTAAAGAAATATCTTAAAGTATTTTAATAACAATTGTGTTGAATTTCACATACTTGGGATATACATATATCACCGAAAGCAAATATTTAAAAAGCAAATATTTAAAATATTTAAATTTTTTTAATTCTTTCGAATTAGATTTTTAATTATCAGAATTATCAAAATGAAATTTAGTATTTGTGCTTTGAGAGAATCCATTTTGAAGTGTTTATTTCATTCATAATAATATCATAAAAAACACGCCCAACTTTTAAATCGTTACCAAATCCATTTGCTCTTCAATAAACAGCACACAAACTAGAACTTATGCATTAATTGTACAATTCTTTCTTAAAATTATTTTTTACTGCATATGTAATTCTATGTATGTAAGTCTCATTTGCGCTTGGTAGCAAAATAATTCATTCATTTTTTATCAGGAACTTTTCAAGTAGAGAATCTGAAAAAAAGGCGTGGCAGTTTCATTTATTCTTCTGACCAGCATCAAAAATTGTTCCATAAATTAATAAAAAATGCAGTTAAAGTTTTGAAATTTTGCAGGTATGTTTATAATGATTCGTGGTATCATACAAGCCAATAAAAAAAATATCGAAAGTTTGATGATTCTTTCGGTACCATATGTTGTCTTAATTTTATTCAGCATATTAAGATATCCAACTACGTTCGGAACCGTGATTTTGCAAAAGCGCATACTTGGATAATATTTATGATATTTAGTGTCACTTAGATTAGAAAAAGTATATAAAATTGTTTTCAGAATAGTATTACAATAAAAAACTATTTAAGCACAATATTTTGACAAAAAATGAGCATAGAATGACCCATTTTCAAAATATTCTCCTTTTGTGAAAAATGCTTCTATTATAATAATATTTTGCCTGTATATAGCTCAGACCTCTGTACAGAAGGTCAACTAGAATTTTTGAAATATATAACTAAGAAGTGGGTTTATCCATGTTTTACGACAACAGAGGGCAGAAATTTTAAGAAAAAAACGCCGATAATTATTTCAAATGGTTGTAACTCTGAAAATAATGTGAATTTTTCAAAAATCATAGTTGAGCCTCTGTAGAGGTCTGAGCAATATACAGGCAAAATATTATTATAATAGTAGCATTTTTCTCAAAAGGAGAACATTTTGAAAAGGAGGTTATTCTAAGTTAATTTTTAGCCGAAATATTATATATAAATATTTTTTTTTGTCAAAATGTGCTTAAAACAATTTTATACACGTAATCTAATCTAATTGACACTAAATATCATGAAAATTATCCATTTATGCGCCTTTTTAAAATCACGGTTCCTAACGTAGTCGGATACCTTAACATGGGAAATTTATAACAAATATAAAGTTTCTGCATGATTTGATAGATTTTCTGTCATTTTCTCACAAAAAGATGCTTCCTAGAGAAAAATATATAAATAGTTCGGCCATTTTACATATATTATTCAGAGAAGCATAACACTTTGTATACCACAACTTTAATTAACATCGTAATTGTATTCCTCCTGTGTTTAAGCATCTTTCATGGAAAACGTTTATCCCGATTAGCATGAGTATTTTCGTATTCATTTATGAATCACATCTTTTATACACGCGAGTACAAAAATAATGAAAAAAATTTTTTCCATATCGTCTCTGACGCAATTGCGTGGTAATTTTAGCAGAAGCAAAATTAATCTCTTAAGTCTTTTGTCTAACTTATATATTTTTGTACTAATTACATGTACTTTGTGTAACAAACTTTTGTGGGTAAATTTTTCTAAACATTTTTACTGTTTCCATGTTTCTTCGAGAAAAATCATTTCTTCTAAATTTCTTTTCATAAAACTGTAGTTTTTTCACGGTCGGAAAACTTGATGATTGTTCCGAAAAATTTGAAGACCTCAAAATAAGACTGGACGTTCGATTGAAGTAAAAAGTCTTCAAATAAGATAAATGTTTTATCATTTCGTATGCTGGCCTTTTAAGTTATTTCATACAAAAAGTTTTGTTGCATTAAAAAATATTTTTCTGTCCAAAATGAACAAAAGAAAATTTGATAATAATTATTTAGTACTTGCAATTAATAAAATGATCTGGTTGATGAAAGATATTTGCTCATGATTTTATTGGAGAGAATAATGGGGCTGAGGAATAGCTAAGTGGTCATGGTCACAAACTGATGACCAACGTTGTCGTATGGTGGATTCAAGCTCTAGTGCCACTGAGGACCCACCTTGTAGAGTGTCTGATACACGTTGAATCTGTCCAGGCTCTAAGTCCTCGAACTTGCTTGTGGCCGCAGTAGCTTAACCTTCCGCGTCACTGACTCACGGCTGGCACATCATGAGTTCGAGCTTGGTGCCACTGTATCCTAACATTTATAGGGGGCCGCTGCACGTTAAATCTGTCGAGGCTCGAACCTCCTCCCGTTGGTGTGGTGTAGCAGTTAGGAGAGGGGTTACCAGCTCAGATGTCTTCCCTTCACTTTTCCACGATTCTAAATTTCGAGACCTGTCTCCAAAAACCCTTTTGTAACTTTATAGTGCGACGTTAATATACGAGGGTTGGGGAAAAAGTCATGGCAACTATTTTTTTTCTTGAAGATACCAGTCCAGTGACATATACAGACGAAAGCTCAAGGTGTTAACTACATATATGGACAACGAATAGCACTGAAATATCTTAACACACTAATTTATTACAGTAGTATATATATAGGGCAATATGGCCTTCACGGTGCAAAAGAATGACAACACAGTACACATAAATTTGACATGACAAACCCTTAATGTAGTGCATGACCCTTAATGTAATCCATGAGCTGCTCGATAACGGCACCTGCCAAGTTGGTCCGCACACTGACTGGTCTTCCCAAACGTTGCTCATCACTGGTTGACACACGTCCTTGCTGAAACTTTCCTATCCACCATTCTACTGCACGTGGTATGGTAAGGCATTACTTTCAAGGGTTTCCACTAATTCACTGTGACATTCCATCGCATTTTTTTCTCAGAGAATGGCTATTTTGATGTAAGTGCTCAACACGGGTTACTTCCATCTACCACGACACTCACCAACTGATTGATTTAATAGCCCTCGCTGAGTTACTATCAGCTATCACAGAATCATCTGATGTTCTGCATACACATTATGGCTGCAGAACTTCCATACGACACATATACGTTTGTGATCCGTTCACATATCTACAAGAAAAAAATAGTTGCCATGACTTATGCCCCAACTCTCGTAACTCTCTCTCCCTCATTTTGGTTGGAGAAGTAAGGATGTGAAAATGCCCCTTAGGTTGCCCTTCTCCTGGAATATCTGTGTGAGCTAAACGTGTAGGATTAACAAAAGGACCAGACGTGTCCATGTTCTTAATATGACTTTATTAAGAACTAAAACTTAAGCTTTTAACAGAGTAGATAATAAATATATATTAGAGAATCTACGATGAACAAACACACAATACAAGTAATATCGAAATAACCTAACTCAGACCACTATCAATATCTAACCCACCTAATCTTAATTCCAATAATATCGCAAGTCCTAATATTAAATAGTCAATCCTACCTTAATCCAATCGTTGATCCGATACTAAGGAAGTTGCGTCTTTACTCGAGTGCAATGATATGCACCTTGACCTAATGGCTCTATCTTCGATATAACCTCTGTTGGCTGTCACTTCGCTATTGTATCAATCTCTAACATAACATTCCCCAAATTGCCACCTCACTTACTGAAACTTCTGATATTTAAAAGCAATCTAATTTGCATCTTTCTTTCACGTTTCATTTCTTGGGTTTTGGTTGGAAAAGAGTTGCCATTAATCGTGGCCCCAAAAGAACCCCAAAGGACATGTTAATGAAAAGACGCGTGAGCCCGTCACAAGGAGAGGGGATGTCAGCTTAGATGTTGTCTTCGTTTACTTGAGCGAGGTTCAAAATTACTAGGTCAATCGTCAATGGCCCTGGACTTTCTGTAGAATACGACGCTAATAAACACTCACTGACCTGCAAAAATCATTTCTTTTTAAAAGAATCATATCCTTCCCCATTAAATACAAATTTTTAAAAGAGTTCTGAGAGTTTTCAATGAATGTTTAACATTTCTTCCTTTTTTGAGTTAGTACTTTTTTCTATAAACATTCTAATATACTCACAAGATATGTCTTTGACAGTTTTAATAACGTGTCCGAAACCACAGACCTTGGGGATTGAAGGGATAACATTTGCAGGATTGTTGACTTTCCCCATCACTAGTGGATGTGGTAGCTTAATAATTATAGTCACAAGCTTGTGGCTGTGTGCAACGTGTCATGAACTCAAACCGTAGTGCTGCTGAAGACCCGCCATGCAGAGGGGCTGATGCAGTTTAATTCCGTCGAGATCTAAAGTGCTCCCATTGGAATGATGTAATATTTTAGAGAGTGAATACAGTTCAAGATTTGTTTTGGTCACTTGACCGGGGTTCAAAATTACGTAGTCCATCGCCAATAGCGCTACTTTAAAGCTGTCTTCGTTGCATGTTAAAGAATAGGATCATAATATAGAACATTTTTTCAGATACAAACACTGTCAACTAAATATTGCATTTTTTCTTCACTATCCTTTGGTGAGCAGCATATTTAACTTTACTTCTCGTTTTTATCCGAGTTTACCCATTTTTTTTCTGATATAAAATGTGCTTCGTATTTTTTCCTCTATACCGTTATACTAAATGAGCTATCCCTTTACATATTAAAAGGAAATATTAATTATGAATAAATGTATGAACTACGAAGTTGCAAATTTTCATAAAAATCGATGCATTTTTCTGTCCTAAAATGTACTCTGCGTTTAGTATAAAGCTCTTGTGGATTTTGACGCTCTTAATAAATACTCACTCGTACTAATCTCCTGCGATAGAGGACGCTGTCATCCCATCACTTTACAATAAGATCTTATTTATTACTTTCCAAACAAACCATTTTCTGTAATTTAATTCTAAATGTGGTGTTCATCCTACATTTTCAAGGGGAAGAAAAGCATAGTTGTTGTATATGTCTAAATTTTAAATTCACAGTTTAGCTTGAGTATGTTACAACGTCACAAAACTATATGAAATTTGTGATGGGAAACTTTTTATGTTTGAAAATGTGTTACAAATCGGGTTTTGATTCCTTCTTAACTGTCGAATACAACATTAAATGTGTCTCTAAATCCTGACATGCAAAATAGGGTACCAATTCAAGGGCTGGCTTTGTCATCATATTGGAAATCGAAATTAGGAAGTTTGTTAGCAGTGTTAATTAAATTATACTTGCGAATCTTTCAGAAATAAGCAGCAAAAAAAGATCTTACAAACACCTGTCCTTACAAACCTTACACACATTTACGCTTCATTTTTGCTTTCATTCAAAAACAATCAAACGTATGCTATAAATCACAGATTAAAATTGCAATGAAGTTTAATAGTAAGAGGCATATGTAAGTCACAATACCTTCTTCCATCTGTTAATCTGAAGCAGAAATTTTACATGTTTACAAAAAGTTGTCAACTTATAATCCAAATATGATATACATAACCAGAAAGAGTGTACTTTATTTTGTACCTTCTGTAGTGTGAGGGTTAACCAAAAAAGTGTACACATGCAATTGCTTCAGAATGACTGCAACAATAGCAGCGCCATTGAACAGGGATACAAAGGAAGTGTACTCCGCATACTGCAGTACTTCTCAAACTTTAAATGTTTGTTCCCCAATTTTCAATCTTAATTATCATCAGGCTCACCCCTTCACACAATAATAAGGTATTGAATACAATAATAATGCACTTTCGTGTTAAAGCTACAATACGATTTTATAATCATAAACCATACAAATTGTCAAGATAAGTATTAAATTTTGTATATGATAAGGCTACGTATATTATCACTATAGTAATTATTTGGCTTATTCTTCACTTATTATTGTGAGATTAATTATCAAATTCTTTGTGCAGTACTGATACATTTATAAGTATATTATATCAGTGTAAATGTGTGTGTTTTATTTTTATTATGTCCGAATGTATATTTTGTTTTGGTTTCTTTCAGTAAATTTGTATTTTTTTAAATCCTTTATTTTTTTACTTTTCGATATGCTTGCGCCCCCCTAGGGGTGAGCGCCCCACAGTTTGAGAAATGCTGGAATACTGCATTCAACAGTAACACCTGTTCGTAGTATTGCTCAAAGTAAAGTCATGCGTTTAGATGGGAATTATGAGCGGCACTGTGCCATTTTTGATTGGCTGAAGGGAGTTTAATGCGGATATCTATAGAGGAATGTGGCAGTCTATGACTAGCGATGTTTAGAAGGAACAATTGCGTAAAAACTTTCTAGAAAGGAGGCAAACGATATATGATCTCCATCAATGCACGCCAATGCGTCTTTCATGAAACAAAGACAATATCAAAAAGTTCCGTTTAGAAGTCTTGAAATATCCACTGCGCAGTCGTTATTTGTACTTTGTGACATTCATACCTTAAAGCTACTTAAAAGAGCATTACATTTTCATTCAGAAGACAAAATAAAGGAAGACTTGCAGGAATTTCTCAAGAATCAACCATTATCTTTTTACAGTGAAGGCATAAACCTGCTGCCAAAACGATGGGACATGTATTATAACGTCCATGGCCTGCTCTTTTGATTTCAAATAAAGCAAAAGTTCTTAAACTTTCTATCACCATGGCCCCCCTTTATGTATCAACCTGCCAACACATTCTCTCAATATTTTGAACACCTCTTCCTGACTCCCAATCGTTATCGTTAAGGTACGTTATGAATTCAGGGTTCTTAATTTTCACGTCTGTGTTACTTCTATTTTTTAATATATTGCTTTGTAGTAATGGCTATGAAGTTGAAAACAATAAGAATGAATAATTATTCTTATCCAAATACATGTTCTGTTAGAGACTTTTCTTTGGGGACAATTTAGTGATCTTGTCTGGGATAGCATATCTTTCAATTTTTCCACGAGCTGTTTCAGAGTCTGTTAAAGAGGAAAATATTAACATTAAGTAATAAACCTTGGCGGACCCTTAGAGAGGCACTGGGGACATCAAGTCACACTTTAAGAACCACTGCAATAAATGAATTCTTTTAAGGTATCCGACTACGTTCAGAACCATGATATTGCAAAAGTGTGTAAATGGATAATATTTATGATATTTAGTGTCACTTAAATTAGAAAAGGTATATAAAATTGTTTTAAAATTGTATTACAATAAAAAATTATTTAAGTACAATATTTTGACAAAAATTGAACATAGAATGATCCATTTTCAAAATATTCTCCTTTTGTGAAAATTGCTTCTATTATAATAATATTTTGCCTGTATATAGCTCAGACCACTTTTCAGAGGCTCAACTAGAATTTTTGAAATATATAACTTAGAAGGGGGGGTTATCCATGTTTTACGACAACTGAAGTGAGAAATTTTAAGAGAAAAACGCCGATAATTATTTCAATTGGTTGTAACTCTGAAAATAATGTGAATTTTTCAAAAGTCATAGTTGAGCCTCTGTACAGAGGTCTGTGCTATACGCAGGCAAAATATTATTATAATAGAAGCATTTTTCACAAAAAGAGAACATTTTGAAAAAAGGTTATTCTAAGTTAATTTTTTGCGAAAATGTTGCATTTAAATCATTTTTTTTTTTGTCAAAATATCCTTAAAACAATTTTATACATGTATTCTAATCTAAGGGACAGTAAATGTTATGATAATTATCCATTTATGGGCTTTTCTAAATCCCTGTTCCAAACGCAGTCGGATACCTTAAATGATAGACCTTGGTAGACCCCTAGACAGGCGCTGGGGGCTTCCAGGGTCACACTTTAAGAGCCACTGCAAAAAAGGAATTACTTTAATTCAACTTGTCTACTGTTCATTTGGGCATCTCTTATACATTGATTACGAAAATTCTATATAAGGCTGTTAGTTTCAAAATTCTAACCATTTTCATAAATCCAAAATATATAAAGCTACAGTAACCCTTGTGGACTTCATATAAGGCATAAAATACAAACTTTTGTACGAATAACTATTCTTGTTCAACTAAACAACAGATGCCTTTTTTATGCCTAAGCATAAATTCTTCTTTTATGTTATTCATTGCACAATGTGAAATATATAAATAAGGATACACACATTTGAAGTCGTGTACCCCATTCGTTGTGTCATATCCTGAAGAAAAGCCTTTTTTTTATATTTATTCGCGACAGCTTGTGCGGCGACGGAAGTGACAAATTGATTGTATGTATCCCCCTCTCCCTAGTGTGGAAGCTGTACTTTCCTCACCTCGATCGAAATGAAAACCAGATGCCCCAATATTTATATTTCGAGTTTTGGGAATGGCATCCAAGTGGAGTCCACTATGCATTCCTTTGTAAGACTGCAAGGTCGATCAAGATTATGAACCCCAAAATAGGTTTCCTGAAGAAAATAAGAAAATTCATATTTTTGGAACATTTGTAGTTTATTTTAAAGGAAATAGATTTAACTTTTTTATGTGTGTGTGTAAATCTAACCTTCCCTTGCGTTCTCTTTCTGTGTAGGATTATTAAAATAAGTCTAGAAAAATGAAAAAATTATTAAATTTTAAAAAAAAATTTTATTAAACTTCGTAAGCAGTCTTGAAAAAACGTGTTATTTTACTTTTAATTATAACAGTAACGTATAATGTCAATATCGTGTTTAGCTATTAATAATAAAGTAATCACTTTAAGAGGTGTTTATTAATTTTGGTCTGATACTCTTAGTACCTTTTTTATCCTGAAGGTAATTAAATTAAGACAGGAAAAAACTCATTGTAAGAAATTTTATATTGAAAAAAAAGATTTTTTTTTCTTTTTGTTCTTGTTAGTAATATTTCAAGTAAAATTGTTTTGTTTCCTATATCTTGGTTCTTCCATGCGTAAATATATTCACTGTAGAAAAAAATATTAATTGAAATAATTGAATATTTTTAATCTTTTTTTTTAAAAAAAAATTCTTCGACAAACAAAACGAAAAAAAACATAATTATGTCATTTTCTCACTATATTTTTAAATGTTACACTGGAAATACGTGTGAAATAGGAAAAAAAATCATTTTAGAAAAATAAGTGATTTGTTTATCAAAAAATGATTAATTTACCCCCAAAAATTATTTTTTCTTTGAAAAACCTACGGGTGTTGGGAAAAAACTTTTTCTGAAATTCCATCTATCGTTGTATGTAAAAACAAAAAAATATTCTCTTAAACCTGAAATTCACACTCGAAATAATCAATGAAGAAACGTATTTCCACAGTGCTCTGTTCACTAAGCCTAATAATTCTTGGTTGAATATTTTTTCAGAGGGTATTTCAAAACGTGATCCTTGATTTAAAAAAAATACCGAGTTATGAATAAACGAAGGGAATTTATAAAAATAATTTTTTGCTTTAAATAACATTGTAAGTTAAGGTATCCGACTACGTTCGGAACCATGATTTTAAAAAAGCACATAAATGTATAATTTTCATAATATTTAGTATCACTTAGATTAGAATACATGTATAAAATTGATTTAATGACATTTTGACAAAAAAAAGTTTATTTAAATACAATATTTTGGCCAAAAATTAACTTAGAATAATTTATCTTCAAAATGTTCTCCTTTGTGAAAAATGCTTCTATTATAATACTATTTTGCCTGTATATAGCTCAGACCTCTTTACAGAGGCTAAACTATGAGTTTTGAAAAATTCACATTATTTTCAGAGTTACAACCATTACAACCATTTGAAATAATTATCGGCGTATTTTCTTAACATTTCTCTCTTCTGTTTTCGTAAAACATGGATAAACCGACTTCCAAATTATGCGTTTCAAAACTCATAGTTGGGCCTCTGTACAGAGGTCTGAGCTATATACAGGCAAAATATTTATACAATAGAAGCATTTCTTACAAAAGGAGAACATTTAGAAAAAAAGTTATTCTAAGTTATTTTTTTGCCAAAATAGTGTATTTAAATAATTTTTTGTCATAATGTCCTTTAAACAATTTTATACATATATTTTAATCTAAGTGACACTAAATGTCATGAAAATTATACAATCAATGAAAATTATGCGCTTTTTTAAAATCATGGTTCCGAACGTAGTCGGATACCTTAAACATTTTATAAAAGGCATCTAGTGCTATTCCACATAATATTTAGTCTTTAAACATATTTTATAGATTTATACGACATAAAATAATATTTTAGTTGTATTTTTAAGTGACTGACTACCTTCGGAACCGTGATTTTGAAAATGTGTATAAATGGGTAATATTTGTTATTTAGTGTCCGTTGAATAAGAACGTACATATAAAATTATTTTGAGAATATAATTACAAGAAAAAAATCATTTTAATGTAATTTTTTGGCAAAAAAATGAAGACAAAATAGCATATTTTGAAAACATTTTCCTTTTATGAAAAATGCTTCTATAATAATTCTATTTTGTGTATACACTCATGGACAAAAAAACTAGCGTACCAAGAAATAATTGCGGAATCGTAACGAAACTTAGCCTGAAGGTACATGTCGGGGAGAAGTCACAAAAGAGTTCAAAAGCCATATGTTACTTTCAGGACTAAGCTATGAACTATGTAAATGAGCTACTTCATATTATGCAGTCTTCACGAATGTCTGTTTTTAGCAGAAACTTTACAGTAATAAACTAAAGCTAATATTACCTTGTTGTTATAGTAACCTATCTCATTAGAGGTTAAAATGCTAATTAATTCTAGATGTGAATACCTGACCTTTTGGAATACGCAAGCATTTAGTATAATTACTGAAATCTTAGTTGATTCTTTTAAAATTATGCATCTTTTAACTTCTACCAAAATATTTATTTTCGCAAGAATCTCTTGGTTTTCTGGTAACAAATTTTGCGCTTTCGATCCGACCAGAAAACAAAGTTATGTATATTGAGAATTAGTTTGAAGGGAATTCTTCACTTTCAAGTCTTATAATAATTATTTTTGATGCATATGATTGGAAAATGGTTGCAGTGTAAATGTTGCTTTATTTACATCCTGGAAAAGTTTTAAGCTTAGAACTAATTCGTTTTAAAATAATAAAAGAAAGAAATGCTTTACAATTTACGTCATAAATTTGGTTAATTTTTAGCAGGAATATTAGAGATACAACGCGAAACAGAAAACTATTTCATGTTTTTGAACTACCTCAGAAATTGAATTATCTCCTCGTGTGTGAGTGGACAAATAAGTTTCTTAATTTTGCTAATTTAACTTTGAATCCATGAGAGAAAACTGTAATTAATTTATACAAAAGAAACTTAAAATACACATTTGCACATTAATGCGATGGCTTATTATGTAGATGTGCAAATAAAAAATGTGCATCATATAGTTCGTAATGTGATAATAAGAATAAATATGCCACTTTTATTATTTCCGTTCTAGAAAATTACCGTAAAATTTGGTGTATAACATTCACCTATACTTTCAAGTTGCATTTTTTAATTTTTAGGTATGTTTGCCGTATGACGCGCACCCCTGTTTTTACGAAGCAACCTGAAATGTACGTCTGCAATGCTATTATGTTTTTAGGTCATTTTATTCGAGGTATTATCTCAGGCTTTTGAAGAAATTAGTATACTCTCTCTTATAGAACTACAACCCTTTAAATTTATTAGGTTGTCATTTCTTTTAAATATACAGTAATCCGATCTATGTAAAATCTAATCTTTTTTTTATGCTCGTCACACACACATTTTTTTCTTTTGGAGCTATCATTTTTATACCCGGTGTATAACGCACACCCTTAAATTTCGATCATATTTTTTGTTAGAAGTGCGCGCGCGTTATACGCCGAATTTTAAGATATCTCGTGACACTTCATCCAAAGGTGCTTCATTATACCGTATATTTCCTTGTATAAGCTGAAAATTTTCAGAACATTTTTAAAGTGAAAATAAGGGAGTCTGCTTGTATACAGATCCACTAATGTTGTAAAATAAACATGATTTAAGAAAAACGGGTTTTTTTTCTCTACATCTTCCATTAGCTACGCGCAAGCGATATTAATCTCCTTATTTTAGTAGTTTTGAGCTGAATTTTTATTCTAAAAGAAGAAAAAAGTCACTTAAATCCTTCAAAGTCAATGTGTAACGGATACTATTCGGGTTATTCTAAGGCCACGGTAGCCGAGTGTTCAAGGTATCGGATCGTGACTGGCGTGTCACGAGTTCGAGTCCAGTACCACTAAGGACCCACCGTGTAAGGGAGCGATGCATGTTAAATCTGTCGAGAGCTCAAACATCCTCCCGATGGTATGGTGTGGTAGCTAGGAGAGGGAATTTCCAGCTCAGGTGTCGTCCTAGTCACTTGACCATGGTTCGGAATGACGAGGTCCGTCTCCAAAAGCCCTAGTGTAGCTGAAAAGTGCGACGTTAATATTTACTCACTTGGCAACTCTTTTTAAAATTAACGTAAGAGTAACGCTTATATACGCTTAGCGTTTAAAGTAACGCTTATATACGCTTAGCGTTTAAAGTAACGCTTATATACGAATTTACGCTAATATCGGGAAAAAACGTAGCTTAGGATAAACGGCTTTCTCTTTAAAACATTTTTCGTTAGTCATGCTCAAACCATTTTAATATTTTAGCTTTTTAGGTGCTCTGACTGAAACTTTTATTCAAAAAAATAAATTACAGTTTTAAAAAAAAAACTAAAAAAAACGCTTTTATAGTGAATAGAACTAAAAAGTAAACAAAAATAATTCTTAACATAAGAATAAAATGATTAACGAGAAAATTA
>BMAV01026464.1:14802-29453 GCA_019973955.1 Trichonephila inaurata madagascariensis | reverse complement strand
TCTTTTTGAATAACCTCTTAAGTTAGATTAAGAATTTGGATTTAAGATTGCTCCCAAAGTTAAGGAATATGTTGTTGATTGTTCAAAAAGTATTAGATCTAAAATAAAAGAAACTATTTTTAAAATCATGTCTGTTTCTTCTCCGGAATCTCTTACACCTGCAACTTCCGAGTTGCGACAGGTCTTACTTCAAAACAGGAATTTTTGTCTATACCACCCCTAAACCCTCTTGGGAGTTGATTTCCACAAAACCCTTTTCCAATATATCTCTTTTCAGCAAAATAAAGATTATAACCAAAATTCAGGTCTGAAAATCTATTAGTTCCAAAACGGGAATTTTTTTTTTTTATTGTTAGTGATTCCGTAACCATCGCAACCCACGTGGGATTCGGCTGTTCATCATGAATCTCTACTCACTAAAAGAAGTATGTTTGCCAGATTTCAGGTCTTGCGGAGGTTCAACAGCTCAAAAAAGGGTTTTTATATCTATAATAACCTGTGACCTTCATTGAGATTCTTTTCCACAAAACCTGTTCTTAGCGTGTCTCTACTCAACAAAAGGAACATGTCTGCGGAATTTCAACTCTGTAAGTCAAATAGTTCCCGAGATCTCGTGATGAGTGAGTGAGTTGCTATTCTCTAATATGTATAGAAAAGGATAAACATCGCGCAGAAAGAACATCAATTCAGCTAATAGATAAATCAAAGTTTAACTCTACATAAAATTTTGCTAGTTTGTAATTATATCTTAAGAAACTCGGGGTCTAACCCATTTTTTCATAAGTAAGGAAATTAAGAAATTGTCATCTTTGTACATTAGTCTTCAGAACGCTGAAAAGATGTCATTTCTAAAAAATCTTTTGATTATAAGAAATGCCCGTTTATATATATATATATATATTTAAGTAAATAATGAGCGATATAGCTAGCAACAGAGTAATGTCGTTTCGTTCTTCATTCTGTCGGCTCGCTATTGAAGCACAGTAATTCATTTGTGGACTCGGTGTGTAATTACGGAACAAAGAAGAGATCCTTAATTCTCTGTGAGGACAGTCATTAGGGGAACCTTAATTAGGAAAGTCAGAACAAGAAAAAAGGATATGTTTCTGTTTTTGATACTTAATGTAAACTTGTGCTTAATGTGGATATAACGTAAAAGGAGAAAAAAAACAAAATATTTTTGCACCAATTCTAATAGTGAAAGAATGTCCATTTTTTAAAAAGATTTAAAGTCAAGATTTCATAAATAAAATATTAGAATTTGCTTCTTTTCTTCATTTCTGTTTCGAAATTTGTTTTTAAAAAGATAATAATCGTTTGACGTTTGTATGAGTCATCCCCCTTCGTGATGTTGCAATTTTAACGGCCAGTAGTGCATTACCCCATTAACTTTAAATCTATTTAAAGCAGATATTAAAAAAAGGTTGCTACTTAAAATTACCTTAAAAGTACAATAAGCTTCATTTTGATCGAAATCAAGGTTAAGAAACTAAGCTTAGCCTTAAGAATCAAGCTTAAGGTCAAAAGAACAAAAGCAGAGCTTTAAATACAAACTATGATGCCAAAACTAAAATTTAATCGTTGGATAGTTTTTCAATATTTATTTTCGAAGAAGAATTTTAATTCTACTACAAATAAAACAAACAAATGAACAAATATAACGATAAATAAATATAATGATAATGAAAATATGTATCGATCCCCAAAACTTTACATGAAGAATAATTTGGCGCAATCAAATGTAGACATGACGTCATATCGCCAAATCTAATTCATACCCGACTCAACTACCATTTGGTTTGTAAATTATAGTTTCTTATAATTATTATTATCTGCCGCAAAAAAAATTCAAAAAACAAATAAAATTTGTTTTTTCAGAATATTCCCTCCAACTTCAATAGAAGATTATCCTTTTCACGGAAATTTAAAATATTTTTTTTTTTACAGGAATGAATGAATTACTTATTCTCAAGTGAGTTTTGTTATTGCTAATTTCGTTCCGAATGCAGAAATGGATTATCTTATTTAATACATATAATAACTAGAGTAGAAAACTTATTTATCACAAACACAAGCCACGTATTTTTATTTACTCTTTTTGCCTCTTTTTCTTTATTTTTACTACACACTCTGATTTATGTCTTATACTTTTTTGCTTCTTCATTGCCAGACGTTAGTTACAAGAACGATTTATTTCGTTAGAGAATTTAGTATGCTTATCGATTTATACTATTATATGGAACTGACTTAGTAATATTACCTATCTTGTACTTCTTTGTAAGAGATATTTTCTAGGATTTGGTATAAAAATTCTGAAACTTAAGTGTTGAAAGCACTGAAAGTGAAACATCATCAATTCCAAAACTATCTTGTGATTGGACTTTATTATTACTTAATTTAATTGTTTTAATTGTATGAACTTTATGAAGTCTTTTTGAAGGACCCAGGACAAAATTTAAAGCAAAATTCTTTGAATATTTAGGAGGGGTTATTATTGTGTCTAAAAATAGTTAAATTACGTAAATATTTCATATCGAAACTTTTTGCATCGAAACTTTTTCCACATCATTAGCGATAAAAAAATTAACTCAGTTGAGCTTTCATGCTTATTATTTACTCAAATGGTTTCTTCATTTAAAAATTTGTTTTCCTTTTTCAGTAGCATTCTGTGAGTCGCATTACGAGTGACCTTTTTCTCTAAGCAATCGTATTTAAAATAAGAAAAAAAAATGCATATCAATCGTAATAAATACAAAAAAAAAGTTTTTTGTTTTATTGTTGCTTCTAAATAATGCTAGGTTTTTTTTGTTTTTTTTTTTTGTTTTTTTTTTTCATTTTTTAAATTTTATTTTCTTAATTTTAAATTGTTTTTTACAATAAAACTTCCTGTATAGCAAGAGATTAACTCTTTATATTGAAACACACTCCATAACTTAATTTCCCTTCAGTAATTCTCTCCTTCACAGGTAAAGTTCACTTCCCAGCGTAAACTTAAAACAGAAGATAATTGCAACCCTAAAAGATATGACTAAGGTTACCAAAGTGATTATAACGCTCTTGGTGAGATATTTGGGGAAACATATGACATCGCCAAGGAATTATCGAGAAGGCTCTGGGATCAATCCTTCTAGAAATTACAATGAGGCTATATAAGGGACCTTTGAAACAAAGGTAGAGTCAGTTCAGAAAAGAGTTCAGTTGAGATCAGAATCTACTTGTGCGTTGACTGCGGTAAGAGAGAGAAGACAATCTATTTATTCCTGTTAGTAGAACTTTTCAAGAGAGACGTTTTTGAAACGTTGTAAAGCTTGTGTTTTGTAAAATTGTACATAATCTGCTATATTTCTTTGCGTATATACGTCTATTTGTCTTCGTGTATAGTCAAATGTTCGTCCTTGTCCATTAATAAATCTGATATTATTTCAGTCATCGGCTGCTTTTCCCCCGCGCAAATTTGCAACAATATACAGGGTGTCCGGGCTTAAAGTACCCAAACATAATGGCTTATTATTACGGAACTACCTATCGGGATGTAATAAAATGTTCATCCTTGGATTGTAAGACCCTCCGAGATTTTTCGGGTGTAGTCAGATTGACAGGACGCCACGCATTATTCGGCAAACGTAGACGATAAACTTGTTACATTGACTTCATTAGTAAAGATGTGGAGTGAGTGAGTGAGTGAATATATACGTCACACTGTTCAGTTACACGAGGGCTTTTGGCGACGGACCTCGTCATTTTGAACCATTGTCAAGTGACGTGGATGACACCTAAGCTGGCATGCCCTCTCCTAACTACCACACCAATAGGACGACGTTTGAGCTCTCGACAGATTTAACGTGCATTGCTACCCTACTTGGCCGGTCTTTAGTGGTACTGGGCTCGAACTCATGACATGCCTGCCAGAATCCGATACCTTAACCACTGGGTTACCGCAGCCCTAGCAGTGCGTACTTTGGTTAACGGAATTTTTTTAAATCAGTCACGCGTGTACAGCGACGTGTTCGAACAGAATAGAATGTCGACCCTCCGACATCAAAATCTATCCACCAATGGGAAAGAACTTTAAAGGAGATGAGAACTTTGGTATTTCAAACTGGCAAGTATCCTTAAGTTTAGGTCACAGAAGACACTGTTGATTGTGTGCGTGATTCATTTTGTAGGAGTCCTGATAAGTCTATTAAGCAAGCCAGTAACGACATTCCATTCTGTTCGAACACGTCGTTGTACTCGCGTGACTGATTCAAATTCCGTTAACCAAAGTACACACTGCACCCTTTACTGTAGCATCCTCATCTTTACTAATGAAATTAGTGTAAAGAGTTTATAGTCTGCGATTGCCGAATAATGCGTGCACGTGCGGCCGATCGGACAAGACCCGAAAAATCTTGGAAAGTTTTCCTATCCATGAATGAACAGTTTATTACATTATGATGGGTAGTTCCGTAATAATAAGACATTACTTTTGAATACTTTAAGCATGGACACCTTGTATACATTTGCGAAATATTAGTTTTTCTTCACAGAAAGTTTCTCTCAATAGAGAATTGTTCTGCTTGAAAAAAATCATAAAATCGTGAAAATATTAGAAAAGAAACATTTCAATAAAAGTAAGTGCTCAAAAATGTTTCAAATATAAGTGAAGTGCATAAATATTAAATTTTAATTTTCTCCACGCGATTACATTCCTTTTCTAAACATTCAGATACTTTTTCCCCTCGAATAATCTGTCTTCCACAACTTCGGCCTCAAAACAAAAACGAATTCATCCCGACAATGCTATAACTCAAAGAAACCTAAATTTACTTTTGCATTGCAAATGAAGAGAACAGGGGATTAGTTTTGGCATTTGAGTTTGACGAATCTGAATTACTGTGAGAAAAATCGCATTTGTGTCGTGTTTGTTCCAACAATAATTTTTCACTTCAGGTTTTTTGTTTGCTTTGGTGTTTCTATGGTGCATTTTGTATCTGAAGTTGATGTATTTAGAATTTGGGGATTGTTGTTAGATTTATTGTTTTTCCTTTCGATAAAAATCAAACAAATTATTCGTGATAAGTCCAAAAAAAATTTTCATTTTAAAAGTTCAAGCAGGTTTATAGAATATCTAGCGCAGTTTGTGTTATTTCTTATTTTCTGGAATAAAATAAAATATAAATTTAAATGAGAGCTAGCTGTACTTGTGTGTAGTGAATATATACTCACTCATTGCGATTTCTTCGGAGACCTAAAAACTACAGAGACTACAGACTTAAAAAGTGGCAGGTATATTTCTTTTGTTGAATAAAGATTCGCAAAGAAAGATTTTGCGAAAATCCATCTTTGAAGGGGGGTTGCGACGGCGTTAAAGACAAAAATTCCCGTTTTTAAACTATTAAAACTAGAAAATTGAAATTTCGTAGACATGTTCCTTCCGTTAAATAGTGATCCGCTACGAACGGGTTTGGGGAAAATCAACGTCCAAAGAGGGTCGGGGGTCGTTGTAGCCAAAAACTTCCATTTTTGAACTGTTACACCTACAGACTTGAAATTCGGGAAACATGTTCCTATTCTTGAATAGATTTCCGCTAAGAGAAAGGTTTATGGAAATCGAACCCCAATGGGGTGGGAAAGATGTTATGGACAAAATTTCCCGTTTTTGAACTATTATACTTACAAACTTGAAATTTAGTAAGCATGTTTTTTCTGTTGGGATTAGATCCACTAAAAACGGCAAATCTACTCCAGGGAAGGAGTGTTACTGAGGCGCTTTAGACAAAATTTAAGTTTTTGAATTATTACGCATACTGAAACTGGAAATTTGGGAGATGTTTCTTCTCTTGAGTGTAGATCCACTGAGAATCTAGTTTGCGGAAATCGATTTCCAAGTTATTGTGGTGTTATACACAACGGAAAAATATCCCGTTTTTCTTTTAATCCATAAGACCTTCATACTTGAAAACGACAAAATGGCAAACATATTGTTTTTTTCTTGAGTAGAAATTCGTTGAGAACGGTTCTTGTGGAAAAAGATAGGTATTCTTCCTTTTTAGAAATTCAAGTTATTTCCTTTTCGAAATGAAGAGGAAAAATAGATAGAAATGTTTTCCATTCATTGAAATTTAAGTGATAGGATTTATATAAAAATAACTTAAAAACAATATAT
This sequence comes from Trichonephila inaurata madagascariensis, assembly GCA_019973955.1. Classification (NCBI taxonomy): domain Eukaryota; kingdom Metazoa; phylum Arthropoda; class Arachnida; order Araneae; family Nephilidae; genus Trichonephila; species Trichonephila inaurata. Next base: position 23,305 of record BMAV01026464.1, on the reverse strand, counting down.
AGTCATGAAACATAATGAAAATCTGATCGAGGGTAGGTAACTGTGTTTGAAATATTATAATATTAAAAACAAGTAATATAAAAAAAAATTAAGTCAATTCCTACTTAGATCAACAAAGAAAAATTTTATTTTAGCTACTTTTTATTAAATAGTTACAATTAATATAAATATGTATATACATAGGATAGAATCACAACAGTAAGTGGTAATCAATTTTTATTCCTTATCATTAAAGTATCGTATTGTCATCCAAAACAATCGTGTATATAAAATTTCAGTTCAACCGAATGATTTAAAACGTGAGAAAAAATCCTTTTCAAGTTTTGACACAAGTCGCCAAAATGGTCGCTAAGTCGCCAACGTGGCTGTGTATTTGTAATTCTTTAAATAATTAGTTTTAATCAATTAATTTTTATTAATTATAATTAAATTATTGTATTTTCATCCAAAATTATCATATGTATAAAATTTCAGCTCAATTGAGCGCTTAAAAATGTATTTTATTAACGATTGAAAATTCCACCAAGATAAATAAATAAATAAATAAACAAACAAATAAATGAATGAATAAATATAGAGAGCGTGAGTTAATAGTAGGAATTGGAAAAATAAGATCACTTTAGATATTAATAATGTTTATAAATGTTTTGTTTTGAATAATACTTTTACTTTGCTATTTTTTTAAGTCTTACATCAATACAGACACCATATGCATTTCAATTATAATGATGTATTCGAAAAAAATAAATGCTATTAATAGACACCATTTCTTAGAACACGTTATAAATGTCCACATAAAATAGATTTATTTCGTCCTAAAGGAATTAAAAAGACTTGATGCGCAAGAAATATGGTAAAGTAAACACGATATCTATTTTCTGGAGTTCATTCTAGATTAACATCTTTTTTTCTGCGTGCCAATGAAACTTCTATTTTTCCGCTAAATGGAGCAAAATAGTTATGCCACATAATGTAAAAGCCCAGCAAATTAGTTTTTCCATCTGAGTTATTAATTTCCATTTGTGCTACTACAAAAAAAGCGTAGTCAACAGTTTTCCAATTAAGAAACTTTTTTTTTGCATCTATGCCATTAATTAGAATACATCTTTCAGGAAAATTGCTAAAATAATTATGTTATGCAAATATTCTCAAAACTACAATGTTATATAAGATGCCTTCAGAAACGTCAAACTTTATTTATTTTTTTTTTAATTAGTTTAGTTATCTTTGTTAAAACTTCTATGAGACAGAATTTCGACAACAGAGTCTGATAATTTCTGCTTTTACCTATTAATCCGAAAACTCAGTTTCAAACAGGAGAGAGAGTAGTAGCGATTTTTTTTATTATCATTCCTTGTGCTTTAAGGTGGATGACTACGTTCGGAACCATGATTTTAAAAAAGCGCATAAATGTATAATTTTCATGATATTTAGTGTCACTTAGATTAGAATACATGTATAAAATTGTTTTAAGGACATTATGACAAAAAAAATTTATTTAAATACAATATTTTGGCAAAAAATTAACTTAGAATAACTTTTATTCCAAATGTTCTCCTTTTGTAAAAAATGCTTCTATTGTATTAATATTTTGCCTGTATATAGCTCAGACCTCTGTTCAGAGGCTCAACTATGATTTTTGAAAAATTCACATTATTTTCAGAGTTACAACCATTTGAAATAATTATCGGGCGTATTTTCTTAAAATTTCTCCCTTCTGTTTTCGTAAAACATCGATAAACCGACTTCCGAGTTATGCATTTCAAAAATTCTAGTTGAGCCTCTGTACAGGGGTCTGAGCTATATACAGGCAAAATATTATTATAATAGATGCATAATTCACAAAAGGAGAATATTTTGAAAATAGATCATTCTATGTTCATTTTTTGTTAAAATATTGTACTTAAATAATTTTTTATTGTAATGCTATTCCTAAAACAATTTTATATACATTTTCTAATCTAAGTGACACTAAATATCATAAATATTATCCATTTACACGCTTTTGCAAAATCACGGTTCCGAACGTAGTCGGATATACCTTAAATGCACTTTTTTAGCTTCCTTTTTAATCTTTTTTAATCTTCCAATATTATACTTTTTCAGTGAACATAATTATTTCCTGATACCATGTTTAATTTTAAAATATGTTGCTTTTTAGTTTTTCACACATATTCTTAAATTCATATATTAGTTGTAAAGTATTACTTTGATGTGTGCATATAACGGTAATGGTCCGGTAATTCCGCAACAGTCGGAACAGTTGTGTGGAAAGACATTTTTATTATTTATTTTTAATTAGTTACGTTATCTTTGTTAAAATTTTTATGAGACAGAATTTCGTCAACAGAGTCTGATAATTTCTGCTTTTACCTATTAATCCGAAAACTCAGTTTCAAATAGGAGAGATAGCAGTAGCGATTTTTTATTATCATTCCTTGTGCTTTAAATGCACTTTTAATGCACTTTTTAGCTTCCTTTTTAATCTTTTTTAATCTTCCAATATTATACTTTTTCAGTGAACATAATTATTTCCTGATACCATGTTTCATTTTAAAATATGTTGCTTTTTAGTTTTTCACACATATTCTTAAATTCATATATTAGTTATAAAGTATTACTTTGATGTGTGCATATAACGGAAACGGTCCGGTAATTCCACAACAGTCGGAACAGTTGGAAAGACATTTTTATTTCCTTAAAGCTTCAGTTAAAAAGAATCAATATTCTGCTTTTGTTGCAAACATTACAGTATTTATATTGCACTTATCTTAACTCTTTACTTTTTATCTTACATCTCTTTTATCTCACTTTTTATCTTAATAAATTTTATTTCCGTACTTACTTATGACGTAATTAAAAATAAGTCAATGTCTTACGTGAAAATATTACAGATTCAACTATATCCTCATCTACATTAATAAAATTCGTGGGTAAACAAACGTATCTATGTCTGTCGCTTTGTATGTACTTCTATTTTCTCACGAACCGCACGACGCAGAAACTCGCCGAAGATACCAAAAGATCGGGAATGATCCGAGAAATCCATTTTTGCCATACATATTCCAATATTGCTATTAGTTAAAAAGATACTAATTAAAAGCCTTAAAACGCATATTTGGTTTATCCCTGTTGGCTTTTTATACTGCCGAGCGTCATTACTATTTCAGCGGAGTGAAGTTCCGAGTTTCCTCACGCGTTTTAAAAAACCCATCCAATTCTTACTATAAAACTCAGACAAAAAAAAAAACAATTACAGAATCGGAAAGATCTTTCTTTTTTTTTTCGCCGCGATACGGTATAGTTTTTTTTTACAAAATAATGATATTTTCTATTTTTTACGATTTTTTTCTAAAATGAGACAAAATTTATACGTTTTTATGAAGATGATTTCTAAATCGTTCCGTTTGAATTTTCTTCCTCGTTAATGAAATGATATTCTGCACTATAAAAAGGTTAATGCTTTTCTCTTTTAGAATCAGTCATTTAAAAAATAAAATGTCAAAAACATTTTTTCACGATTTTTTAAAAAATTCTCAAAATTTTAATTAAATATTTAATAAATTCGTTATTTATAAAAATAACATGAAACTTTTTTTTCAGTGCGTAGAATATTATCCATAATCTGTACAAAGATTGAAAAAATTGCTTAAAAATTTGGGTTTTTAAAAAAAATTTGTTTTTCGCTTTTTACCCTCTTTGCGAGAGTTAATCACACACACAATATAGTCTTTTTTTTTCATTTTTTGTTTAAAAATTACCGTTGTTTCCGATTGATGTGTTAAGTTCGAAAGCATTGACATAAAAATCATGCTCTTAAAATTTTTTTTAATTGTTTCATGAAAAGCTCTGTTTTGTGCCAAGGTCATTCGCGTTAACTATGGCGATTCCCCTTCAGAATACGACGGGAGGAAATGGAGGGGTGTTGAATGACGCGTAAGCGGAATGGTTAAAACTAGATTAGTTTGTAGACTTTTTAAAATGCATTATATGTAACGATTGACTGGTTAATGAAAATTCGAAACCCATTTTGCTTTTATTTTTTTATATAACAACNAGATGGGAGAAAGTAGTCTTTAGTAATGGACAATAATTTCAGTGAAATGTTTTTTCCCTTATATTTATAATAAAGCAGTTATTTTGTCTACAAAAAACAGCAAGAAATTATAAAAGGTCTAAGTTCTAATAACTTCTTTAAGGTATCCGACTACGTTCAGAACTGTGATTTTAAAAGAGTGCACAAATGGATAATTTTCATGATATTTAGTGTCACTTAGATTTGAATACATGTATTAAATTGTTTTAAGGACATTTTGACAAAAAAAAAATTATTTTAATACAATATTTTGGCAAAAAGTTAACTTAGAATAAACGTTTTTAAAAATATTCTCCTTTTATAAAAAAATGCTTTTATAATAATAATATTTTGTGTGTGTGCGCTTATATATAGTAAAAACTTCTCCAGAGTCTGAACTTTTTTTTTTGAACAATTCACATTATTTTCAGAGTTACAACCAATTGAAATAATTATCGGCGTTTTTTTCTTAAAATGTCTCCTCTCTGTTATCGTAAAGCATGGATAAACCCACTTCTAAGTTATATATTTCAAAAATTCTATTTGAGCCTCTGTACAGAGGTCTGAGCTATAAACAGTCAAAATATTATAATAGAAGCATTGTTCACAAAAGGAGAATATTTTGAAAATGGGTCATTTTATGTTCATTTTTTGTCAAAATATTGTACTTAAATTATATTTTATTGTAATAATATTCTTAAAACAATTTTATATACATTTTCTAATCTAAGTGACATTAAATATCATAAATATTATCTATTCATACGTTCTTGCAAAATCACGGTTCCGAATGTAGTCAGATACCTTAAGGTATCCGACTACGTTCGGAACCGTGATTTTAAAAAAGCGCATAAATGGATAAATTTCATGATATTTAGTGTCACTTCGATTAGAATATATATATAAAATTGTTTTAAGGACACCTTGACAAAAAAAAATTATTTAAATACAATATTTTGGCAAAAAATTAACTTAGAATAATCTTTATTCAAAATGATCTGCTTTTGTGAAAAATGCTTCTATTTTAATAATATTCTGCCTGTATATAGCTCAGAACTCTCTAGAGAGGCTCAACTAGAATTTTTGAAAAATTCATATTATTTTCAGAGTTACCTCCAATTGAAATAATTATCGGCGTTTTTTTCTTTAAATTGCTCCCCTCTGTTGTCGTAAAATACGGATAAACCCACTTCTAAGTTATATATTTCAAAAATTCTAGTTGAGCCTCTGTAAAGAGGTCTGAGCTATATACAGGCAAAATATTATTAAAATAGAAGCATTTTTCACAAAAGGAGAACATTTTGAAAAAAAGGCTATTCTAAGTTAATTTTTTGCCAAAATATTGTATTTAAATAATTTTTTTTGTTAAAATGTCCTTAAAACAAGTTTATACATTTATTCTAATCTAAGTTACACTAAATATTATGAAAATTATCCATTTATGCGCTTTTGCAAAATCACGGTTCCGAACGTAGTCGGATACCTTAAAGAATTTGAAAACTTGCAATTCATTACGCTTGGGCAGAACTTCACATCAATACCTTACTTACCAGTTGGAAATAATTTTTTAAGAGGACAATAAAAATATAGAGCAATAACCTCAAGAAATTACAGGTATCAAAGAAATAAACTTCATTTATATATATATTACTCATTGTAGTAGTGGCATACGGATATTTTTTTAAGGTTAACACTCACATTATCATTGTTAGACATTATTTAAAATTTCTGAGATAAAATTTGCAGGGCTATTACGAATGATAGAAATCTAAGTTCATACAACATTAAAAATATACGTTACAAAAATGACTGTTAAAACCATGACGACTAATATATGAACTTATTCATACTGAAAATATTTGACTAATGCTGAAAAGAAAAGTAATATTCTATGTTTAACCCATATCGGACTTGTGCAGCAAAAATACACGATGGAACTCTAAATTATTTTAAACATTCTTCTGATTGTTTTTCGATTAAATTAAAATTTAAAACATTCTTCTGATTGTTATTTGATTAAATTAAAATTTTAAACTTTCTCCTGATTATTTTTCGATTAAATTAAAATTTTAACTTTATTTTTCATACTATAATTGCTGGTAATAATTAAATTTTATTTTCAATTAGAAATCCTATACTATTAGAAACCTATATCAAAAGATTTTATGTTCATGTTTTGAAGGAAAAGAAGTGACAATTTTCAAATAAAGTTTAAAGAGGGCAATCCATACTTAATCTTCAAACAATTGTTTCTCCTGAATTATCCAGAGACATAAGAACATAATGACTCCTAAAGGTAAGATAGAGTTAATATTTTAATGTTCATAAATTCATGTATTTAATATTGTTGCAAAAGCCCAATATTAGTCTAATGAGTGTTATTTGGGATTTTTGTAAGCTACAATAAGTTTTATAATGCAAATTTGCTATTTTTTTTTATTTTTTTTCCTTTCAGATAAGTTTGCGCATGGAAAAGACAATGTTTAACAATAGAAAAGACCTTAGGATACTGCCACAAAATAGATGTTGATGTTACTTTTGTACCATAATCTACCTAGAACAGCGTTTCTCAAACTGTGGGGCGTGACTCTTTTGGGGGGCGTTACAACTCTACAAGAAGGGCACGAGCATATTGAAAAGTCAAAAACAAAACATTACTTAAAAAAATTATTAATTTATGGAAAGTAAACAAACAAAATACTTTCTGACATAATAAAAAATAAAACACACGTTTACACTGATATATTACACTTATAACTGTATCATTGCTACACAATGTATTTTATAATTATTTTAAAAAAAGTAAATTAAGAACATGTTTAATAACTACCAGTGAACCCATGGGTTTCTCATATATAAAATTATATACAAAAATTATCACATATCTAGATAGTTTGTACGGTTTACAACTAAATTCTTAATTGCCGATTTAAAGTTACGCGATTGTATTGGGGTGGAGGAAGGAATAAAAAGAAGTAAATAGTCTGAAATAAGTAGATCTATCGCAAACGCTGTCAAGGTCCTTTTATTGCATTTCAAAGTCTTAGGAATAATTTTATGGATATCAGTGCACAGAAAAGACAGTGCTTCGGAAAGACTTATATATACGTGCGGGGAAATTAACGATTTGGCTGAGTGAGGCGTTTATTTACGCCGGTGGCACTTAAGAGGTTAAAGCTGTATCGTAGTTTTATCATCAAAGTATATAGTATTATTGAGTTCAATACATTGTTATTGTATGAGGGGGGGGCGCGATGCAAATTATGATTGAATATTGGGTCGCGAATATTGAAACTTTGAGAAGCACTGACCTAGGATAATGAACAGTTAGATTTCACAATAATCCTTCCAGATTGCTATTAGTTAATGGATGAGGAAGATTTCGATGAAGATGTATTAGGTGAAAATGTTAAAAAACCATAGGGCGTAACAGCTAATATACAGACGATTTAAAAAAAAAAAAATACGGAAGAAATATCTGTACTAAGACAAAGGAAAATATTTTGTTGGAAAAATGTACATCTGTTTTCAATAGGAAGTCTTTGGACTTACATTTCGTAGAATCAAAGCAAAAAAGAATTTATTTCTAAGAAATTGGTGGAAGATTATTATTTAGATGTTTTAAAAAATATTTAGTGAATATTTATTAAATAATATTGTTTAGGAATCTATAAAGTTTACTCATCATAAAAATAGACCTTTGACGAAAACATCTGAAGAAATGTAGACAGATATAAGTGTACCTATTGTCTTGCAAGTTGGAAGATTATCTGCTGTTTAAAATGAAAGTTTGAACTTTGCTCGAGAAGACCATTTAAACCATATAATCACCAAAAACTATGAAAATAAGAGGAAAAAGTGTAAGCAATGCAAAAGTCAAACAATTACTTTTTGTCATTAGTGTAATACCTCTCTACATGCAAAATGTCTCAGTATTATAATTTGTTAATACCACTTAGAAGTATCGTTGCAAAAACGCCAACGTTTAAGATTACTCGCTACATTGGCAACCCCGATTTCGCATGTGTCATACGCGCTGTATTGGCGACTTTATGCTTTGCTCCATGCAATGTTGCCAATACGGTAGCGATTACATAAAAATTCACATTAGACTGAAATCGCTTCTTAAAAAAAGGAATTGTCTCATACCAAGACTTATATTAACAATTAAATGAAATAAATACTCTACTTTTCAGGAATCTTCAAGAGCTTCAGGTTTATCAAAATCTGAAGACTTTTTATTAATGAAGTGTTGGACGATGCAGCTTTAATGATGAAGTTAACAGAAGAAGAGCTTCAAGAACGAATTTCGTGAAAAAAGAACAAATAAATAGAACTGTATAACATACATAAATTAAAATTTTATAATTTGAACAGTCAGTTTGAACAGTAAGTAATTTGTACAATGGGGGGGGGGGGGGTATAAAC